>ML401783.1:70477-94898 GCA_005239525.1 Nicotiana knightiana
ATATTTAGATTGAAACATATAAGAAACTAGCTATAAAATGAGAGTGCTTTAAAAAACCAACTTTTTAAAGCTTATCGACGTATTTTTCCTCGTCCGAGAATTCTTCGTCCTCACGTGTTTGAGCTTCATCAGTTGATTCTTCGTTCTCATTTTCTATAATTGTTACTTCATTTATATCAACTTCTTCCAATATGCGTTGAGGATGTTCCAAATCATTTTCTAACTGACCATCCACTATTTGGTGAGCACTGGAGATATCGTTTTGATATGCAACATCTAACACGTTCTCGACTTCCACCCTACCTACATGCTTATTTTTTACTACAACTCACCAATCGGACTTATTCTGGCGTAATGGATAAGGAGCATAATACACTTGCATAACATTATGTGAAATTATGAAAGGATCATAGCGATCATACTCCGTTGTATGATTAACCTCAATTATGTTGTATTGGTTGTGTACTCTTGTTCCTCTTGTTGGATTTGAGTCAAACCACTTGCATCTAAAGAGTATCAATTTCTTATATGGCCAACCTGTATATTCTAGTTCTATTATTTCTTTGAGCACACCATAATAATCAATATCTCCAACTTGGTTGCCATCACCACCTTGAACTCACATCCCACTATTGTTGCTATTTTTATTTTAGAGCAATCCTATGTATGGAACTTATAACCATTCACTACGTACTTAGACATTGTTGTGACCTGAAGCCCAGGTCCCCAAGATATATCTTTCAAAAATTGATTTACACCATTATTTGGATTATTTAACTACATAGTGTTAAAAAAATTCATAAGTTAGCATAACTTACAAACATTATTTACCTACACAGTGTTAGAAAATTATCAGGATAAACTTACAAATTGTTCGAACCACGTATCAAATCTCGTATTTACAGAATCATGGCCAAATTGACCCACGAAGTGACTGTGACACATCAAATATTTTTAGAAGTTGCATAAAGATGTAATCACAGTAAATTTTATATTTTGATAACTAATAAATCAATACTTACTTGAGAAATGGTACAACTTCGGGACAATTTAGCAACACATGAAGTGTAGCTGACTTGTACTCCGTATCACTCAAACTTCTCATTCTAACATCCTTAGAACATCGGCATGATTGATTGAATATGGACATTGGTGGATATAATGGATCATTCACACATTCGACCGTGTGCCTATTGGGCATATTCCTAGAACATGGCACGTTACTCTCAAAATAATAAGACAAAATTGTGTAGTTTCCCTTGCATGATAAGCTTCGCATATAGATCCTTCAATCCTATTCCCCTGCTTAACAAATTGTTTGCATTTTCCAATTGTCCTACATAATGTCATGTTAGCCAAGAACATTCAAATAAAATAGAAAATTACATCAAACTTATAATATTACCTCTCAAAGGGATACGTCCATCTGCATTGAACATGTCCTCCAAGTCGTGCCTCGTGTACAAGGTGGATTGGAAGGTGTTCCATCACATCAAAAAAACCACATGGAAATAATTTTTCCATCTTACTAGAAGTTACACGAATGTTCTGATCCATCCGGAGTAGGTTTTCTTGTCTTAATGTGGTAGAACACAAGTCTTTGAAAAAAAAAACTAAACTCTGTGATGGGTTTCTAGATTCTTTCAGGAAAATCACAAAATGCAATAGGCACTATGGTCTCCATGAAAACATGACAGTCATGACTTTTCAAATGGCTCAACTTCCCTACCTCCATATCTACTTTTTTTCCAAGATTCAACGCATAACCCTCAGGCATCTTCAATTTCGTAACCCAATCAAAAAATTTTCGTCTTTCCTCCAAAGTGAATGTGTAACTTGCTTTGGGATTGAACACCTTACCATTGTTTGTTGTCTGCAAGTATAATTCAGCCCGCCTGCAATATTCTTGTAAGTCCATTCTGGCCTTCAGGTTATCCTTTGTCTTACCTTTAACATCCATCATTGTGTTGAACAAATTGTCAAAATAATTCTTCTCAATATGCATGACATAAAGGTTGTGACAGAGAAGATTATCCTTCCAACAGGCAACTCTCAAAATATACTTTGTTTCGTCCAATTATGAGTAACACCATATCCGGGGAATCTATAAGGTGGAGCCTCAGTAACTTTACTGAAGTTCTGGACCCTCTCCCAAATTTCCTCACCTGAAAGTATCGGAAGTGGAGAATCATATTCCATTTTATTCTTTTTGAATGCATTTTTCATCCTTCTAAACTCATGATCATGGGGAAAGAATTGACGATGGCAATCAAACCATGATTGCTTTCGGTCATGTTTCAAACTGAACACTTTACCATTTTCCATGCAGTAAGGACAAGCTAGCTTCCCAGCAGTCATCCACCCAGACAATATTACATACGCAGGAAAATCGTTAATAGTCCACATTAAATTAGCACGCAAATTGGAATTTTGCTTGGTTGATATGTCATATGTTTCAACACCATCATACCACAATTGTTTTAGATTCATCAATCAAAGGTTAAAAATATACATCAATCAAACTTTGGATTACGTGGACCGGGTAAAACAATTTAAGAATATATATGGACTAGTCATACACAACGCGAGTGGTAGATTATAAGGTGTAAGAAAGACATGCCAGTATGAATATGGTGTCGCAGATATAGAATAAGGCATGAAGCCATCCGCACACAAACCTAACCAAATGTTCCTTGCTTCACTAGCAAAATATGGATATGTCCTATCAAAGTGCTTCCAAGCTTCTCCATCTGAAGGATGACACATAACACCAGATGGTCTTCTATTTTCAAAGTGACATCTCCTATGAGGAGCAGAACTCATCGACGCATATAACCTCTTTAACCTAGGTATAAGAAGTAAATAATTCATCGCCTTGACATCGACTATATTCCCGTTGGAAAGCCTCTTGAAACGATGCTTTTCGCAAAATTTACAACTGTCTAAAGTTGTATCATCTTTATAATATAACAAGAAACCACCTTCACAACAATCAATTCTCATTGACGAAAGTCCTAACTTAGAAACCAATCTCTTTGCCTTATAGAAATCACTAAGTAAGTTGATATTAGGGTCAACTAGTTCACTCATAAGGTCAATGAAAGAGTCCATGGCTTCTTGAGACATATTCCAATCAGATTTGATACATAGTAATCTAACTGCAACAGACAACTCAGAGTGCGGACTTCCGTCACGTAGTGGACGACTAGCTTCCTCTAATTGTTCATAAAAACGTTTTGCGTCATCATTAGGATTTTGTTCAACATTTTCATTGGGCTCTCCGCTGAAGTGCATCCCAAAAGCATCTGCAATCATATCCTGAATTCTAGAATCAAGATTTGTATTCTCCACCGACCTTCTACTTTCACCAACAACCATGTTATAAAATACCCCACGGCTACCACTGATCTCTCCATGATTAGTACACACAAAGTAATTCTATATAAACGCCTTCCTATAAAGATGAAGCTTAACTTCCTACGGGTTTTTAAACTTCACACAATCGCACTTGACACAAGGGCACCTAATTACTCCTTCACTTTGGTATGGTGGAAGTGACATTGCATGTCTAATAAAGTCATCAACCCCTTCTACAAAATCCTCCCGCAATCCTCGCCGATTAGGATAATTCCTATTATACATCCAAGTACGATGTTCCATCTATACAATAAAATAAGAATAAATTAATTTATTATACAATTATAAATTAATTAAATATTTTTTAGTTAATTCAAGATAATTATTTTTTCCTAATTACACCAAAAATTAAATTATACTAAATATAAAGTAAAAGTTCAATTTATATCTTACGAGTTTAAACCTAAAGTAAAAGCTCAATTTATATCTTACGAGTTTAAATATAAACTAAAAGTTTAATTTGTATCCTAAAAATTCAACTCATACCCAAACGGTTCAATTTATATCCTACAAGTTCAATTTATATCTTTAAAGTTCAATTCACAAGAACAAAACCTAAAACTAAAAGTTCAATTCATATCCTCTGAGTTTAAACATAAAGTAAAAGTTTAATTTATATCCTAAAAATTCAACTCATACCTAAAAGGTTCAATTTATATCCTACAAGTTAAATTCATATCTTAAAAGTTCAATTCACAAGAACAAAACCTAAAAACTAAAAGTTCAATTCATATCCTACGAGTTTAAACATAAACCAAAAGTTCAATTTATATCTTACGAGTTTAAACATAAACTAAAAGTTAGGATTATATCCTAAAAATTCAACCCATACCCTAAAAGTTTGATTCACAAGAACAAATCCTAAACCCTAGATTCTAACTAAACTATTCAAGACAATACAAAGTTAATAATTCAATTCTAACTTAACTATTCAAGACAATACAAACTCAAACATTAAATTTATACCATATGTAATCAATTCAATTAAAACAAGACCTAAAGCCTACATTGATAAATAATCAAGTGAAACACTAAATAATTGAAAATAATTCATAGCTAATAAACAAAACATTATATTTATACACAAAAGATATAAGTTGTCACTCAAACCTAGAAAGTTTTAGGAGGTGGAGAAGGAGACATGCGAATGGTAGTGGCAGCAGTGACGGTGCGGCAACAACTGGGCGGTGGCGACGCGGGGTGAGAATGAGATTTGTGTGAGGGAAATAGAGAGGGAGAGGGGAAGTTATTGAGTGGGAGTTTAAGGGATTTTGAGAAGAGAGATATGAAAAAATGGGGGGAATCCCGTATATTTCAGGTTTGTTTTCAGACTTGCCGACCAACGTTGGTCGGTATTTTGGTCGGTACATTAAGTGTTTACCGTTTGACCAAATACCGACCAACGTTGGTTGGTTACTGTTTAAACAAAATGTTTTTTTTTAATTCTTAAAATATTATAAGCTATAAAAAAATATTATAAACTATAAGAAAATTATTATTAACTATAAATATTTATTTTATTTAACTATACAATTATTATAAATAGTTGTAAACTATAAGCATAATCATTACACAAAATTATATTAACTAGGTAATTACTTTTATTAGATTATAATAGCATCTATCTAAGTAAATTTTCTAAGTTATATTTAAGTATATGAGTAATTTCACACAAACACACATACACTATATTGTAACTAATGATCAATCTTATACATTACTACGTACGAATAATTTATCAATTGATAACCAATATAATATTATTCTATTTTAGGTCGAGACATTTTGTTTTTTATATTAAACGATATAGGTCAAAACGTTTGTTTTTAATATTCATCAATGCATCTAAACAAAATTATAAGTCAATGAATCAATTTACAAATAGGTATATTTGATGATAAATTATATATACTAATTAGGATCTTCACAAGTGATCTATCCCTAAAAGAACCCAACCCTATGTTCATAGCGCTTCGTGTCATGACCCAAAATCCATGAAGGTCGTGATGGCGCCGGACACCACAGTCAGGCAAGCCAACACTCAATGGTTAATTAAATTCCTGTTTTAGTATTTTTAAAATCGTTACTTTTTATTTCATTATATAAAGATCAAATAAAGTTATCGAGTAAACAACGATGTTTTAAATAATTCAATCGATAAATATATCCCAAAGTCATCCCAGAACCCGGTGTCACAAGTGCATGAGCAGTTTCTAAGACAAACCAAATGAAATACAATAACCGTCCAGAATACAAATGAGACAGTAAAGAAAGTACAATACATCCGAGGAAGACTCTGATGGCTGCGGGTCGTCTCGAGGGGGGCAACTCTCCTAAGTCTCCAGGTCAGCCACATCACTGCGTCAAGCGGGGCCACTAGATATACATGTACCTGTGCAATAAAAATGCACAGCAAGTGTAGTATGAGTACGAAAGCAACGCGTACCCATAAAGTATCCCGCCTAACCTCGAAGAGCTAGTGACGAGAGGTCTAATTTGACACTTGCTAGAGGTCAATTTAATAAAATCAAGGGTGACACTAAGCATGGATATCATAGGTAATTAACAAATAGTGATAGGAAATAACAACTTCTTCCACATTTACAAACTTTAAATCTTTTTCATTTCAGTTGACAACTTATAATTCGAGGCCAGTAAACAGTTAAAAATCTCATAAAGTACTCAGCAAATATCATGCGCAAGAAATACCGAGGGTCGAACGGCTCGAACCAACGATAAATGTAAATTGTGCACTGCCGAAGTGTCGAACGGCTCGAACCATAGATGCATCTATTACCCTGATCGCGAATCGATCATGCGACGCGGTCATACATAAATAATAGAGTTACCCTACTCGCGAATCATACATGCGACTCAGGTACTCATAGATATACACATTCACACAATAATTCACATTTTATTAGGAAAACAATTACTCAAGAAAGTGATAAAATTCTCTTTTAATGGACGCGAAGATAGTATTTAAATCTTTTCCAGAAATTCATTTACCAAGTTCGATAAGGTTTAATCATTTCCAAATTCACCAATAAAGTTACAAGTAGGGCAAATAAAACATGCTTTTGGGTCCTAGACTACCCAGACATAAGCATAATAGTATCTACGCACGGACTCCCGTCACCTCGTGCGTACATAGCCCCCAAAAATGGTAGCACATATTTAATTATTTCACATATGGAGACAATTCCCTCTTACAAGGTTAGAAAGGAGACTTACCTCGCTCCAAAGATTCATAACCGGCTTCCAAGCCCTTCCAACGACTCAAATTGATGCACCACACCCAAAAGCTATCCAAATAACGGGAAAAACAATTAAATATACTCTAATACTTATAACAATTCAATTTATATAAATTCCTAACTCCGCTCGGAAAGTTGACAAAATTACCCTCGGGACCACATGCCCGGATTCCAATATTTTTCGAAGATAAAGATTACCCATAACTTTACGCGCTCAAATATATAATCCTCTTTCAATTTCATGCCCAAATTCGTGGTCAAAATTCAAAAATATCAATTTCTAGGTTTTCTACCAAAATCCTAAGTTTTCACTAATTTTCATGTTCTAATCCATATATACTCATGTATTTAACTCAAAATTGTGAAGAAAGCACTTACCCCATTCCATATGGTGAAAATCGCCTCGAAAATCGCTTCTATCTGAGCTCTATAGCTATGCTAAAAATGGCTGAAACTTGGATATATAACTTCTGCCCAGGTATTTACTCATCTCGATCGCGGGAAATGCTTCGCGATCGCGAAGAACAAATGCCCAGAACCTCCTGATAGACTCTAGTATAATGATCATAACTTTTTGTACAAAAGTCCAAATTGCAAATGGTTTGACTTTTTAAAAACTGGAGAACACGTTCTATAACTTTCATGCTTTGATTAATTGCCAATCCCTTATATATTACGAGATACAAGCTTCCAAAGTCAGCCTTATGCAACACAATACGATTTCCAAACTCTTCCCGGACAGGCTATAGTGTATCAATCTTAACTCTTTATAAACAACTCCAAATGCTAAATGGTTTGACTTTTTTAAAACTAGACACAAAGGGATACAACTTTTATTTTTGGATTATCTCCAAATTCCTTATGTATTGCAAGATACAAGCTTCCAAAGTCGGGTTAGTGCAGCAGAAACTTTCCTCTACGCGATCGCGAAAGTACTTCCACGATCGCGATTCACTGGTCATTCTCTCTCAGTTTACTCATCGCGATCGCAATCCATTCCCCGTGATCGCGTAGCACACTGCTATAGCCAAAAATCAGCATCTAAAAATGGTCTGAAACCACCCCGAAACTCACCCGAGCCCCTCGGGACCCCGTCCAAACATATCAACAAGTCTCAAAACATATCACGGACTTAGTGGAGGCCTCAAATCACATCAAACAACGCTAAAAACACGAATCACGCCGCAATTCGAGTCTAATGAAACTAAGAAATCCCAATTTCTACATTCGATGTCGAAATCTATCAAATCATGTCCGATTGACCTCAAATTTGCACACAAGTCTCATTCAACATTACGGACCTGCTCCAACTTTCGGAATCGGAATCCGACCCCGATATTAAAATTTCCACTTCCGGTCGGACTTCTTAAAAACCTTCAAATTTCTAACTTTAGCCAAATGACTCCAAATTGACCTACGTACCTCCGAATTCACTTCCGATCGCGCTCCTAACTCCATAATCACCATACGAAGCTATTCCCAGACTCGGAATCCCAAACAGACATCAATAACACTAAAATGCACTTCAACCCAGACTTATGAAGTTTCTTCCAAATTACTAACTTCCATAATATGCGCTGAAACGCTCCCGGGTCATCCAAAATCCGCTCCGAATATACGCCCAAGTCCAAAATCATCATACAAACCTGTTGGAACCTTCAAATCCTGATTCTGAGGTCGTTTACTCAAAAATCCAATCTTAGACAATTCTTCCGACTTAAGGCCTCTGAAATGAGAATTTTCTTTACAAACTGACTCCGAACTTCTCGAAATTCAATTCCGACCATGCCTATAAGGAATGATACCTGAAATGAGGCTGCTCATGGCCCCAAACCGCCAAACGATGCGTTAGATCTCAAAATTACCGGTCGGGTCGTTACATTCTCTCCCACTTAAACATACGTTCGTCCTCAAACGTGCTAAGAACTGCTCTGGAGTTGTCTGAAATCATTGTTCAACACCTCATGCACCTGCCCATGCTACCACAACCCAGTTGAGTACATTTTCTCGAACAAATCTTAAGATATCCTCCTTTATTTAGGCAAATGGGCCTTAGAACCAGGTTTCAACATCCGAAATTCTCTGCCAGGCCTGCTTCCAATACGTGAACACCGAATCAATCACTACACGAGTTACCAGAATATGATTGCATGCCTCCGCTGAATTAGCACCATACACCGCATAATTCATCGTCTAACCATAATGACGTTCCCTGATCTTAATAGCCAAAATTCCACGAATCTGATTCTCCCAACGCACCTCATGACACATATATATAAGTCCTGCTATAACGCTTACGATACCACCACAACGGAGGAGATGTGTAGATATTCATAACTAACTGCAGAGTCAACAAATCATTGAACCTCTTCTCCTGACTAGAATCATCACTTCATTATGAACCAAATAATGGTATTTATTCTTTAATATACTTCACACAATCTTATCGCACTGATCCCTGATCCAATAACCTCGTCTCACCCAGTGTGAACTTCTCAGGCAACAAATCACCCCAGACATGACCAACAGTCTCACATGATGCCACAATGCGCCCATAGGCCACAACTCAAACGCGATACATAAAGAAAATGAACTCTAGAAGGAACTAATCAACTCATGCAATTAATTAGACAATCGAAAAGATCCTACAAACCTCCCTCAGAAAATGGGAAACAAAACACCAGAAAATAATATAGGGAACCGTACTCAACATCACACTGTTGCGGCGTGCAACCCGATCCAAATAACCTACCCGTGGAGGCGTGCCACCCGATCCAATCATGAGGTTCACATAAGGAGATACACACCGAGCTGAATTTCTCACTATTACAAAGTACTAAATATCGGTCACAAGCACTCTAAGTGCATAATACCATCCTGGGGAGACTGATAGGGCCATACGCTAAAAAACTCAAGCACAACTGAGGTGCGATATATATACTCTGAATCACAAGAGCTATCCTACTCACACATCATCATCACTACGCAGAACCTCAACACATAAGAAATTATCAAGCCGTCTTCACAACTCACACGGCACAACAGAATATTACCTGAAATGAACGAAGATGGAACAACATATGATGTTCTAATATCCATCCGAGAGAAGCGCTATACTGAAACAAACACCTCTAACTCACATGGAGCCCATAATCATAGTTAAATCCATTCACAACCTTTAAGCAGATTCCGCTCGCCCGAACTAGGCTAATAGCCTTACCTGGGTCCATAATGACCCACTTTTTCTCATAAAACGCAAGAACAACTATCATAGCCGGAGAAAAACCCCTACATCCGCAACCAAATGAACGGAGCGCCCTCCAGGCATGAACTCTCAAATAAAAAACATTATACTTCTTTATACTTGGTCTGAATCTTCAATCAATTAAGTGACTACATGCCAAACTCATACGATCTTCCCGTGGTCACGCTCCCACGACCTTCCACACAAGGTAACAAGTCTGCACATCCATACCACTGGCCACACAAGTGTTGTAAATTCAACCAAGAAATCTGCAACCAGAACGCAAAGCCTCTTACACAACCACCGATCTCAGGTGATGCCGAAGACAATACCTGCTTTCTCTAAACATCCAAATCCCTTTCCTTGCTCATTTGATCTCGCGACATCCTAGTCAACACCAATCCGCAACCTTGATTCTTACTTCAAGTTCCATACTGCTCACTGCACCTAATCCTTCCAATACGAAATAACACAGGATCCCGTCCAAACTCCCGAACCACTAATAGGGTAAACACTTAATCATATAAAAACTTTTACTTAACCCAGTTCAAGAGAACCGTAATAACACACGAGCGAATTCTCATAATCACAAAACATGCAAATCCTCAAGTAATAATATATACCACCATAATCTTCCCGAGATCCGCCTACACATAACAGACCCAAAATACTTGGATATTTCCAAATAAAATTGATTACGACGTCCGTCAAACCCCGCGCGTACCGTCACAAATCACATGCATAACTTGATCACGCTGAAGGAATTGATCACTGCTATCAATATGCCATTTCAACCACGACTAACCAATCTAACTTCTTCTACTTTATCCTTAACTTGACTTAGAACTAATGACAACTCCAGTCAACTCATAACAAATCAATTTGAACTCATCCTGAGTGACCCCATTCCACGAGACCACATTGTCCCCAAACCTATAAATCGTCTCATGCGCTCCTTACACGCATACTTGCATCTTCAACTGGTACACCCATCCTGATAATTCCTTCATCAATTCAAAGTCATTTTCCTCCAAATGCTACTCTGCATGTCGAATATATCATAGAAAATTCTGTGCCTCATATCATAATACGCTAAAAAAGCTTGATTCTTAACCATATCGCAGGTTTGAAATCCTTAGGCACCGCATTTTAACATTTGAATTCACTAGGACCGTTATTGTGAGTCGCCCACTCTGGCTTGGTCTCGAATATAATCAACTCTAAAGCTTCACTGTCATATAAACACCCAACTTAATAAAGCACCCGACTGAATAACTTCTCTTGTACATCACCTCTGTACGAAGCATAAATCCTGAATTTTTTTTCCAAAGCCTGAACCTGATTCAATAAGTCCAACCTTTGCACACATTTATCAAATCCTATGCTCATTTACCACTCCTGTCTTCTTCCCTTAGCTGTAATAACCCACAAATATGCCGATAACTAGAATTTTTGCCAGTAGATAACCATGCAACCCAATCGTAGGCGGTGGAACTCTCCCACTTAGCCTGAAACCGCTATTACACAAATCTGGAACTCACCAAGAATCTTCCTTCATTGTTTACATGATCCTGCATAACCAACTTGCCAAATTCCTTGAAATCCTTCTGTTTGCATTTCACAAGCACTTTGAGTCTCTAGCATCATTCGCATATTCGATCTCTTACTGGATGGTCAATAAAATTCCTCGCAGAAACTTCACCAGCCATGCAACCACTTACTCGCTCACAGGAGATAACCCACCTTTGAAAATTACCAACTAACATCTTCCAACGATGTTGTACTACACAATCTCTATGACATCAATACCCCATCCTACACCCGTTCTCATTTACAAACTTTACCAGTCCGTCCGCTCCTCATGGACATCTAATAAATGCGCGACAACATCTTCTAATCCACAACTATGTTGCATCATTCTTCATATCAAACAACTCCTCTCTGTTGTATCCAATCTTCCGCCGAAATAGCCAATATTTCAATTTAAGCCCGTGGACCAATCACCGTCCACTAAAATTCTCAAATTGCTCCAAACTTGTCCTCAAGATCTGCAACTATCTTACCACAGAACTCATATGCTACGCTGCCACTCTCCCACTTTGGTCAAACTTACTCCTTTAAGAAACTGCTCGACTTTCGCTTCTTACACCTGGCCTTCTAGAAATTTAACCATTGCCTGACACTTCCCACATATCTTTCCTCATCGTATGCTGCCCAGTTGTTGCCTCAAATAAATATCATTCTTTGTAGCACTTAACCAGCAGACCACCACAACCTCAAAACTCTCCGAATATCATCTTCCTCGAGCCGCCTACATTATAAATACTTATTCAATCCTGAACCACCACACACCACGATCTCTGACAGCCGCTTCTTCAATACTACTTCACATTACTCTGACCCAATGCGACCTAAGAAACGATAGCACTGGCGAACTTAACACATCCTATTCGGTCAAAGACGACGATGCCACATCACATATAAAGATTCCACCTCACTTGGAAACACCCAGTCTCATTACTCTATCAACCCGAACCTGATCATTTATAGTCCAATTGTCTTTGCTCTGCGGGAAATAAAATACTAAAATCTCAGAATCACGCTTCGAGTAGAACTCCTATTAAGTCATTCATTTCCCCGACATATGGGCAAGCATCCTATCATCATATCAATACCGTGCGATAACCAATCGTAAGCATCATAACAACCTGAGCATAGCCTCAAAGCTCTCAGAAACACAACTACTGAGTTGAAACAACATAACATCCTTCCGTAGAGAAATGACAATAGTCCCAACAAACTATGCACGAAAAAACATTACGCACTACATCTGTAGTACCATTACAATTTGTCAATTCTTGATTCATTACAAGCGCTTCGCGTCGCGTAAGATTGAGTAGGAAATAAACATAGGCATAAGCCTCAAGGGATCAAACCGCACAATGAGGAAATCAAGAAGGGAAGTACTCCTAATAGCCCTGTAGCCTCTCGAAGATAAGTACAGAAGTCTCCGTACCAATCCACAAGACTCTACTAGACTTGATCATGACTCGTGAGACCTAAGGGAACCTAGTGCTCTGATACCACGTTGTCACGACCCAAAATCCATCAAGGTCGTGATGGTGCCGGACACCACAGTCAGAAAAGCCAACACTCAATGGTTAATTAAATTCCTATTTTAGTATTTTGAAAATCGTTACTTTTTATTTCATTATATAAAGATCAAATAAATTTATCGAGTAAACAATGATGTTTTAAATAATTCAATCGACAAATACATCCCAAAGTCATCCCAGAACCCGGTGTCACAAGTGCATGAGCAATTTCTAATACAAACCAAATGAAATACAATAACCGTCCAGAATACAAATGGGACAGTAAAGAAAGCACAATACATCCGAGGAAGACTCTAATGGCTGCGAGTCATCTCAAGGGGGGCAGCTCTCCTAAGTCTCCAGGTCAGCCACATCACTGCGTCAAACGGGGCCACTAGATATACATGTACCTTTGCAATAAAAATACACAACAAGTGTAGTATGAGTATGAAAACAACGCGTACCCAGTAAGTATGATGCCTAACCTCGAAGAGGTATTGACGAGAGGTCGAATTTGACACTTTCTAGAGGTCAATTTAATAAAATCAAGGGTGACACTAAGCATGGATATAATAGGTAATTAACAAATAGTGATAGGAAATAACAACTTCTTCCACATTTACATACTTTAAATCTTCGTCATTTCAGTTGACAACTTATAATTCCAGGCCAGTAAACAGTTAAAAATCTCAGAAAATACTCAGCAAATATCATGCGCAAGAAATGCCGAGGGTCGAACGGCTCGAACCAACGATAAATGTAAATTGTGCACTGCCGAAGGATCGAAAGGCTCGAACCATAGATGCATCTATTACCCCCCCCCCCTCGCGAATTGATCATGCGACGCGGTCATATATAAATAATACAGTTACCCTGCTCGCGAATCATAGATGCGATACTCATAGATACACACATTCACACAATAATTCACATTTTATCAGGATTACAATTACTCAAGAAAGTGATAAAATTCTCTTTTAATGGATGCAAAGATAGTATTTAAAACTTTTCCAGAAATTCATTTACCAAGTTCGATGAGGTTTAATAATTTCCAAATTCATCAATAAAGTTACAAGTATGACAAATAAAATATGCTTATGGGTCCTAGACTACCGGACATAAGCATAATAGTAGCTACGCACGGACTCCCATCACCTCGTGCGTACGTAACCCCCACAAATAGTAGCACGTATTTAATTATTTCACCTATGGGGACGATTTACTCTTACAAGGTTAGAAAGGAGACTTACCTCGCTCTGAAGATTCATAACCGGCTTCCAAGCCCTTCTGGCGACTCAAATAACGGGCAAACCAATGAAAATATACTCTAATGCTTATAAAAATTCAATTTATATAAATCCTCAACTCCGCTCGGAAAGTTGACAAAATAACCCTCGGGACCACGTGCCCAGATTCCAAAAATTTTCGAAGATAAAGATTACCCATAACTTACAAACTCAAATATATAATCCTCTTTCAATTTCATGCCCAAATTCGTGGTCAAAATCCAAACATATCAATTTCTAGGTTTTCTACCAAAACCATAAGTTTTCACTAATTTCCATGTTCTAATCCATATATACTCATGTATTTAATTCAAAATTGTGAAGAAAGCACTTACCCCATTCCCTATGGTGAAAATTGCCTCAAAAATCGCTTCAATCCGAGCTCCATAGCTCCAAATATGCTAAAAATGGCTGAAACTTCGATATATAACTTCTGCCCAGGTATTTACTCATGTCAATCACGGTAAATGCTTCGCGATCACAAAGCACAACTTTTCTCAGCCCAAAATCTGCCCTTCGCGATCGCAAAGAACAAATGCCTAGCTCCTCCTGATAGCCTCTAGTATAATTGTTATAACTTTTTGTACAAACCTCCAAATTGAAAATGGTTTGACTTTTTGAAAACTAGACAACAAGTTCTATAACTTTCATTCTTTGATTAGTTCCCAATTCCTTATATATTACGAGATATAGGCTTCCAAATTCATCCTTATGCAACACAATGTGATTTCCAAACTCTTCCGGGACAGGTTGTAGTGTATCAATCACAACTCTTTGGAAACAACTCCAAATGATAAATGGTTTCAATTTATGAATACTAGAAACAAAGAACAACAACTTTCATTTTTAGATTATCTCCAAATTCCTTGTCGATTGCAAGATACAAGCTTCCAAAATCGGGTCACTGCAGCAGAAACTTTCCTCTATGCGATCGCGAAAGTACTTCCGCGATCGCGATTCACTGGCCATTTTCTCTCATTTTACTCATTGCGATCATTCCCCGTGATCGTGTAGCACACTGCTGTAGCCAAAAACCAGCAGCTAAAAATGGCCTAGAAATGGTCCGAAACCACCCCAAAACTCACCTGAGCCCCTCGGGACCCCGTCTGAACACACCAACAAGTCGCAAAACATATCACGGGATTAGTCGAGGCCTCAAATCACATCAAACGATGCTAAAAATACGAATCACACCCCAATTCGAGTCTAATGAAACTAAGAAATCCCAATTTCTACATTCGATGCCGAAACCTATCAAATCACGTCCGATTGACCCCAAATTTTGTACACAAGTCACATTCAACATTACAGACCTGCTCCAATTTTCGAAATCAAAATCCGACCTCGATATTAAAATTTTCACTTCCGGTCGAACTTCTTAAAAACCTTCAAATTTCTAACTTTAGCCAAATGACTCCAAATTAACCTACAGACCTCTGAATTCACTTCCGATCGCGCTCCTAACTCCAAAATCACCATATGAAGCTATTCCCAGACTCGGAATCCCAAACGGACATTAATAGCACTGAAATGCACTTCAATAAAGACTTATGAAATTTCTTCCAAATTACTTACTTCCACAATATGCGCTGAAACGCTCCCAGGTCATCCAAAACCTGCTCCGAACGTACATCAAAGTCTGAAATCATGATATGAACCTGTTGGAACCTTCAAATCCTGATTCCGAGGTCGTTTACTCAAAAATTCAATCTTAGCCAATTCATCCGACTTAAGGCTTCTGAAATGAGAATTTTCTTTCCAAACTGACTCCGAACTTCTTGAAATTCAATTCCGACCATGCCTAAAATTCATGATACCTGAAGTGATGTTGCTCATGGTTCCAAACCCCCAAACGACGCGTTAGATCTCAAAACGACCGGTCGAGTCATTACAATACGGCTATACCTATACACACACACACACATACGCATACACTTCATTGTAATACTTTAACTACATATATAGCATGTTATAGTATATGTTAGTTGATGTGTGGCTAGAATTCATGGTTTAACACATTAGGTGCTTTACATTGTATGTGCGTTAATGATGAAAATACACTTCGTATGTGCCTAATGGAGTCTATTTCATGTTTAGGTGAATTGGAGATGGAAGCCAAGTAAAATGGATGCATAAACGTCAAAAATACGCTCAAGAGTCGAAAAGGAGTGAACTGGGTTATAGTCGGGCGTTTGGGCTGTAAAGCCTGGCCTAGCCAGGCGTTAGCCAGGCGTTTGGGCCCTAACGCGAGGCCTGGCCAGGCGTTAGCCAGGCGTTTGGCCTGTAACGCCTGGTCCCTGGTCCAATACAATCCGAGTTTTGAAGGTTTTAAGTATTTCCCGGTTTGAATAGAAGTCTCCTACACATTTAGGGTTTATCCCAAACATATAAATAGATCCAAAAACACAACTTTGGGGGAACTTTTTCCATTAGAGACAAGAGAAGCTTGTGGAATACTACTCAGCAAAGCAAAACATTGATTTTTACATCCTTTATTCATTACTCTGTAATTTATTTATACAAGTTATTTTGGATTTGATTATTATGGGCATGAGTAGCTAATTTCCTTAATCTAGGGTTTTGGTGGAACCCGTTAGAGGATGAACTTATTGTGATATTAATATAGTTTTGTTGGTTGTTAATCTCTATTTGTTCAACTACGTTCTTGTTGTAGTTAATTGAAAAGATCCTCAATTAGCTGTTCCTATTTATTATGTATCTACTTGAGAGAGAGTGCATATTTAGGTAGTTGTTTGAACAACATCACTCCCGGAGTATAGACGAAAGTCATAACCGAGGGTTTAGAGGTTGGATTAGAGATAACGATACCTCGGGTGCAATCTAAAGTGAACTGTAATGCAATCTAGCTAGCGTAACTTGAGAGAGTGCGTCTAGTAAATTATCATAATTACTTGAGAGAGATTTATGGTAGATAGAGTGTTCATGATTGATAGAGACAACTAATCAAACTATAAGAAGTATCCAAGAAGGAAGTTCACCGACGGGGGAAACCATAACCTTAGACCTTTATTATAATTGTTTGCATCATATTGTTAGTTAATCGTTAGTTTATTAATTTTGTCAGTATAAATAGTAAAACATCACCAATTGATATTCAAAAGTCTTGAGAAAATTGATTAAGTAAAAGTTTCGTATTCGGACGCTTTGATTGATACGTAAATTCCCTGTGGGATCGACTGTGGGCGTAATACCTCGAATTATATTTGCAGCGCCCGTTTATTATTTCTATAAGACATAGTTTAGCGTGATCAAATTTTGGCGCCGTTGCCGGGGAACTTTATGGTGTTATCAATTGGAGTTAGAAGAAATAAAAAATTCTGAAATATAGTCAATTTTCTTCAATTGTCATCTATACATTGAAAGTTTAACGTTTGCTAACGTGGTTGTACAGGTGCATGCCTAGAAACTCATCGAGAACTAGTGTAGTAATTGAAGCCTTATCAGACCCCGATAAAGTTTTCAAGGCCCTAAACCGGGCCAATCGTAAAAGCAAATAGCAACCATCAATTGAACAACTTGAACCCGACATGGAAGATCCAAATAACAGGAACAACAATGGGGATGATGTGGTAGACCCAGTCGCTCAAATAGGGGCAGAGGCTCCTTTATATGACTGGGCACAACCCACCGCAGAGAATTTGTCCACTGCGATACTAGTCCCTCAAATACAGGCCGAGTCCTTCCAGATTACAAATAATATGCTGCACTTATTGCAGAACAAGGGACTATTCTCAGGCTCATACATCGAAGACCCCTAGCAGCATTTGAAGAACTTCTTGCCATTTTGAAAAACACAGAGGCAGCCAAACGTCACTCAGGAGGCAATAAAACTGTTGTTGTTTCCATTCTCAGTGAGTGGAGCGGCCCAAACTTTGCTAAAATCACTCCCCATCAATTCCATTACCATATGGGAGGAGTTAGTTAAGCAGTTCGTGAACAAGTTTCATCCACCCAACAAGACTGCACAACAAATTGATGAAATCTTGAGCTTCAGACAAAAACCAATTGAAACATTACAGGAGACATGGGACGATTTAAGGGAATGATGGTTATCTGTCCACATCATGGTATTCCAGAGCATATGTTGGGGCAGCATTTTTATATGGGTCTGGCTGATACTGTTAAGGAAAATGTTGATGCTTCAGCTGGTGGAGCATTCTTGAGCAAAACGTGGAGAGAAAGTCAGATCTTATTTGATAAAATGGCACAGAATTCAGGATGGACAACCAGGAATACACCCATTACTCCTGTAGTTCACTTAGTGCCATTCGATCCATCCAATATTATTGTAGAGAACGTGGCCACCTTGATAACACAGATGAGCATACTAACTAAGAAGGTGGAGGAATCAGGGCACAAATAGTAGGTACACATCGTAGATACAACCAATGGGGGCTTATTCACATCTTGCATTAGTCAACCATTTGGTAACCAGTGGAATGCAAAAAGAGATCACCCTCCTTATCCCAAAAACATGAATTATGTGTCAAATTATGAACGTAAGAGACAAGGGGGGCAGAACTGGGGTCAGCAAGTTCAACCGTATAGACCACCTCAGCAACAACAGGATAGTGGAAATATGGGTGTCATGAGACCACAAAGTAATGCAGCACCATATCAGAGGCCACAAGGTTATAACCATTAGAATCAACAACAAGCATACTACCCTCCTCAGCCTCAACAGGGGGAAGGCAAGAAGATGGGTTCTCCAGGTTAGAAGCTATGATGTAGCAGGTTATTGGGTCAAATGCTAAGATCACCGAAAGAGTAGATGCCCATGACTTAGCCATTAAAAACATCGAGGTGCAGTTGGGGAAGATTTCAAATGCAATTAACAATCGTCCTCACGGAACTTTACCTGCTGATACTTAGGTGAATCCAAGGGACCAGGCCCCAAAACAGCTAATGGCAGTGACTCTCCGCAATAGCAGAGACCTGGACCTGGAACAAGAGATGAGGCAGGAAAGTATACAGACAGATACATTGGTGCAGGTGCCTATTGAAATTGATGAATCGACTCCCTTGACCAAGGGCACAGTGCAGCCAGCTGAAGGAGAATCTAATAAGCAATGTGAAGCTGAGAAAGAACTTGAGGAAATCACAGAGCCAATAGATGAGGTGGTGGTGGAAAAGGAAAAAGAACAGATAACAGGAAAGAAGAGATCACCAGCTCCATTCCCTCAAAGGCTGGCAAAATACCAGAAGGATGAGCAGTATAAGAAATTCTTGGACATGCTAAAGCAGATACAGGTAAATATCCCATTGATTGATGCATTGAAGGAAATGCCTTGCTGTGCTAAAATGATGAAGGACTTGATGTCCAAAAAATTTGACTTCCAAGATCTGGCTACTGTCACCCTTACTCAGACTTGTAATGCGGTGGTGACGCGTCCTATTGCTGAAAAGTTGTCTGACCCATGGAGTTTTACAATTCCTTGTACCATTGGAAACTTAGCTTTTGCCAATGTTCTATGTGACTTGGGAGCCAACATTAATCCGATGCCGCTGGCCATGTATAAAAGACTGGGGATTGGTAGAGCCAGGCCCACCCCTATGCTGCTGCAACTTGCTTATAGGACGGTGAAGAGACCGTTGGGTATTCTGGACGATGTGTTAGTGCAAGTGGGGAAATTTGTGTTCCCTGCTTAGTTTTTGATCCTAGACTGCCGAGTAGATGAGGAAATTCCCATAATCTTGGGAAGGCCATTTTTGGCCACAGGCAGAGCCCTCATTGATCGTGAGACTGGTGAGCTTAAGATGAGGCTCAATGATGAAGAAATCACGTTCAACGTGCAGAAGTCTATGAGGCGACCAAGTGAGTTCGCCAACTGCTCTCTTCTTGATGCCGTGAACCTGATCCTGGAAGAAGATGATGCATCCCTAACTGTGGGGGACCCTTTGGCTGCATGTTTGATGAACTTAGATGACATGAACGGTATGGAGCTAGCAGAATGGGTATTAGCATTGGATGGAAAAGGGACATGGTCGAGGGCTCTCGAAATTGAACCATTACACTTGGAAAAGAGAGAGAGCCCACCAGCCAAGCCCTCAGTTGAAGTACCACCCAAGTTAGAGTTGAAGCCTTTACCAGCGCACCTCAGGTATGCATTTCTTGGACCTAACTCTACATTACCTGTTATTATTTCATGTAGGTTTTTAGATGTGCAGGATCAACAGTTGTTACAGGTACTTTCTGAATGCAAGACTGCCATTGGTTGAACGATGGTAGATATCAAAGGGATCAGCGCAGCCTATTGCATGCACAAGATTCTCCTGGAAGAGGGACACAAACCTTCTAGGGAACATCAAAGGCGGTTGAACCCAAATATGAAGGAAGTGGTAAAGAAAGAAGTTATAAAGTGGTTAGATGCCTCATTTTCCCCATCTCTGACAGCAGCTGGGTTAGCCCAGTACAGTGTGTACCAAAGAAGGGTGGTATGACAGTGGTAAGGAATGATAAAACGAGTTGATATCCACTAGAACCGTCACGGGCTGGAGAATATGCATGGATTATAGAAAGTTGAACCTTTCCACCGGAAAAGACCACTTCCCACTTTCCTTCATTGCTCAGATTCTCGACCGGCTATAAGGGAGGTCTCATTTTTGTTTCCTTGACGGGTATTCGGGGTACAACCAGATTTTTATTGCCCCGGAGGATAGGGAAAAGACCTCATTCATGTGCCTTTATGGGGTATTTGCTTTCGGGAGGATGCCATTTGGTCTCTGTAATGCACCTGCAACATTCCAACGGTGCTAGATGGCCATTTTCACAGACATGGTGGAAGATATTACGGAGGTCTTCATGGACGATTTCTGAATGGTGGGAAATTTGTTTGATGAATGCCTAGCAAATTTAAACCGTGTACTAAAGAGGTGCATCGACACGAACCTAGTGCTGAATTGGGAGAAGTGCCACTTCATGGTACAAGAAGGAATCGTCTTGGGACATTTGGTCTCGAGTAAAGGTATTCAAGTGGACAGAGCCAAAGTAGAAGTGATTGAAAAACTCCCACCACCCACGTCAGTCAAAGCTATTCGTAGCTTCCTGGGACATGCCGGATTCTATCTGCGATTCATCAAGGACTTCTCAAAAGTTGCCAACCCTCTCTGTAAGTTACTAGAAAAAGATAACCCATTTGTGTTTTCTGATGATCGTAAGGTAGCTTTTGAGAAGCTAAAGAAGCAGTTAGTCACTACACCGATTATAATTGCCCCCGACTGGGAGGAACCATTCGAACTCATGTGTGACGCCAGTGACTATGCTGTGGGAGCCGTGTTGGGCCAGCGAAAAGATAAGGTAATGCACCCAATTTACTACGCAAGTAGAACGTTGACTGGAGCTCAACTAAATTACACAGTAACAGAAAAAGAAATGTTGGCTGTAGTGTTTGCATTTGACAAGTTCAGGTCTTACCTGATTGGGTCTAAAGTGATTGTGTACACTGATCACGCAACCATTCGGTATTTGGTAGAGAAAAGAGAATCTAAGCCGCACCTAATTCGTTGGTTGCTTCTTTTGCAAGAGTTTGACTTGGAGATTCGTGACCGTAAGGGAACGGAGAACCAAGTCGCTGATCATTTATCACGCCTTGAAGGTGCTGAAAAGGCACATGAGTCTGAGGATATTCTGGAAACCTTTCTAGATGAGCAGCTGCTGGCCACAAGTGTGGGAGAGGTGCAATGGTATGCAGGTATTGCTAATTACATGGCATGCGACATCGACCCTTATAAGCTCTCCTCTGTGCAAAAGAAAAGATTTTATCGTGATAGCCGTAATTACTATTGGGATGAACCTCATTTGTTTAATATTTGCATTGATAACATGATCTGGAGGTGCGTCCCCGAGATAGAACAATTTGCTACTTTGTAGGCTTGTCACGCAGCTCCCTATGGAGGACATTTTGGAGGAGTCCGAACAACAGCTAAAGTGTTGGAGGCCAGGTTTTATTGACCCACTGTGTTCAGAGATGCCCATCAATGGGTGAAGGGATGTAATGAATCCCAAAGGACGGGGAACATATCCCGTCGTCATGAGATGCCCATGAATCCGATACAAGAGGTAGAAGTGTTCGATGTTTGGGGGATAGATTTCATGGGTCCTTTTGTCAGCTCCTATGGAAATAAGTACATACTTGTTGCTGTAGATTACATGTCCAAATGGGTAGAAGCTGCATCATTCCCCACCAATGATGCACGAGTGGTGGTGGGGTTCTTAAAGAAGAATATATTTACCCGTTTTGGGACCCCAAGAGTCATTATTAGTGACTAAGGCACTCATTTCAGCAATCTTGTCTTCGAAAAGTTGCTTGCTAAATATGATGTACGTCACAAGGTAGAAACCCCGTTTCACCCCCAAACTAGCGAGCAGGTTGAGGTCTCCAACCGTGAAATAAAGAGTGTGCTGACCAAAACAGTTAACGCCACAAGAACTGATTGTGCGAAGAAACTTGATGATGCACTCTGGGCCTATAGAACCACATTCAAAACACCAATCGGTATGTCTCCATACAAGTTGGTATTTGGTAAGGCCTGTCACCTGCCCGTGGATTAGAACATCGATCTTGGTGGGAATTGAAGCTGTTGAACCTGGATCTCGATACTGCTGGAGAAAATCGAGTCACAGAGTTACACGAGTTGGAAGAGTTCAGAGGACAAGAATTTGAAAGCACCAGGTTGTATAAGGAACGAATGAAGAGATTACATGATAAAAACAGTATGGACCGAGATTTCATACTAGGGGACAAGGTATTGCTTTACAATTCAAGATTAAGACTGTTCCCGGCTAAGCTCAAGTCCCGATGCTCTGGCCCTTTTAAGGTGATCAATGTATTTCCTTATGGTGCGGTGGAAATTACTGCTGAGGATGGGTTAAACGCCTTCAAGGTCAATGAAAAACGATTAAAAAGGTATGTGGGAATGAATGAAGCCAGTATGATGGCTATTGTGTATCTTGTTGAACCTAAAAGACTGAACGATCCTTTAAAAAAATTGCGTTCATTCTGCGTCGTGTCGCGATGTTAAATCAGGCGCTTCATAGGAGGCAACCTATTGACTTGTTGTAATCGTCGTGCCACGACATTAACTAAGGCACTTGTTGGGAGGCAACCCAGTGCGTAGTTAAATCTTAGTATAGCTAGAAGTATTTCATGTAATAATAGGTACTAGCGAGCTTGCAAGTGCATTCGGGTGAAAGGAGCAGTGTTTTAGCATGACGGAAAGTGGGGACAAAGCCGGGGTCAAGTAGGCTTTAGGCCTAAAATGCCCAGCAAAAGCCAGAAGACCCCAGGCGTTAAGCCCCAAACGCCTGGCTAACACCAGGGGACATCAGACGTTAAGCCTAAAACGCCTGGCGGGGGGGTCTGGGCATTCCAACTCTAACGCCTGGCTAATGCTAGGGTGCCCGAGATTTTTGACTAAAATGCACATCAAACGCCACGTAAGTCCCCTCTTCTTATTTTTACATCTCCCAACTCTTTCTCAGGCAAGTTTCTACTCCCAAGCACACAACCAACACAAATTTTCTCTCATACTCACACCAAAACACATAGATTAACACACACATCTTCACTATAACAACACCCACATGGTGCATTTCATCCGACAAACACACATCAATCTTTGAGGTATGATTCTATTTCTATCCTTTGTTACTTCGAATTGGGTGTTACAATTATGAAAGGTGTATCCTTGATTCATAGTGATTCTTTATGGGTTTATGCAGTTCATGGTCATATTGTATTGTGTTGTGAACCCCAATCCCCGAAACCCTTTAGGAATGGGCTGAAATTCTGAAGCTAAGTGGTATTATGGAACCCCAAACAAATTTGGGTACATAAGGCAGTCCCTCAAGTCCATAAGAGCTACCATGGAAATTGTGATAGCCAAATGCTCTATGTAATGCCTCAATGGCAATACATGTCCCATTTGGAGCCCGAGTCTCCAGGAAACAAACCACTAGTGTCATGCATCTTGAACTCCATGAAATTTTAAGTGTGAAGTGGCTCACAAGAAGGGGGAGATGCTACTTCCAGTATTGTAAACAACTAATTTTTGACCACACCTAAATTCTATACTATTTTGCTGTAAATATTAATTTTAGGT
>ML401787.1:0-65338 GCA_005239525.1 Nicotiana knightiana
TTGGAGGATCAAATGCAAGCATTAATGGAGGCTCGCCATGCCTCTCAAGTTGAAAGTGTAGATAGAAGCCAAGAAGAGAATTCCAAGGGTGAGAGTGAGTTTTACTTTGAGGAATCAAGCCTTGAACATCCGCCAACCGACTCCATGAGTATTAGTGATGCCAAAAAAAAATGGAATTAGAGTCAACCGGGGTGATTGAAAATTTGGTTGAAATTGACTCTATTCCGGGGAAAAATGAGGATGTCAAAATCCGGAAAAGTTTGCAAGTTGGAGGTTTGAAGGCACATTCCAAGAATTTTTCAACATTGGGATTGTGTGGTAAAATGGAAGGTGAACTACACGAGTCAATGGAGCGTCGCAAGGAGAAAAAGTTCTTACCATACATCTTGCAATTTGAGGAAACAAGAAAGCAAAATGACTTGCCTCACATGAGAGCCAAGAAGTGCAAAATGAAGACATTAAGGCTTGGCTCGGTCATCTATCTACCACCCCCCACCGCCCGTGGTCACAAGCTTGATTCCAAGCTAGGTGCCCAGTTCATATCGTCAAAGTGGCGAGAAAAGTGGTAAAAGTTGATTTGCGTCGTGCCACGACGTTAAATG
This sequence comes from Nicotiana knightiana, assembly GCA_005239525.1. NCBI lineage: Eukaryota > Viridiplantae > Streptophyta > Magnoliopsida > Solanales > Solanaceae > Nicotiana > Nicotiana knightiana. Next base: position 603 of record ML401787.1, read on the forward strand.
CGGCGCTTGGTGGGAGGCAACCCATCGTTTTTCAAAATTTTTGGTCATTTTTGAAGTTTTCCTTTTTAGAATAGCTTATTAATTTTTTTAAACCAATCTGCCAAGTTTTGCATTTTTGGAGTTGATTTGAGCAGGTTCGGGATACCGGGGTGTCAAAACCAGTGCAAGAAAACAAAGGAATTGCTGGGAAAACCTTCTGCCAAGGTCTGCGATGCCTTATGTCCAAAATTCTATTGCGGAACGGCATTTGCGATTAAAAATGCGATCGCAAATGTCTACGGAATGTTCTGCGCAAACCCAAGTATTTTCGCACCTGCGGTCATGCTTCCGCCAGTGCGAACTCGCAGGTGCGAATTCAATCGCAGGTGCGTTCCTACCTTCGCACCTGCAGTACCGCAGGTGCGGAGGCCCCAGGCAAAATCCCAAACCGTATTCCTCAGGTCAGTTTAATTCCCAAATTTTTCTCTACGCCCTAACTTCCCAAAGAACAGAAAGAGCCCTCATATCTCTCAATTCTCACACACTGAAACCACAAGAGATCAAGTAACTTCTTCCCATATCTTCTTTCTTCCTGTCTATTTGTTGTTAATTAGGTGTTTGTTTCCTCAAGCCTTCAACGGTCGTGTACAGTCTATGTTCATTTTCTTTTTATTATTTTGTTTTGTTACTTTGCAACCTAGGTTCGAATTAGAGTAAGGAATTGGTTGAGAGTAGTTAGGGAGTGCTTGTTTCAGTGAAGCAACCTTTTGAGGGATTGTTTCAAGCATCAAATTCGCGTGAAGATGGAGTTAATTTCATACGCTCGCTGAGTGGTCGGGATATTGTCTGAGTGAGAATCGAGTACCACGTACCTTGAGTGCAGTAGTAATGAAGTTAGAATACAATTTGGTACACTAATCTGGAAGTCTTGAGTACAGATTAGTGGCCAAAGGCAAGCCCCAAGTCAAAAATTTCAAAAATTACTGGGCAGTTGCTTTTTGGACGAAGGACCGCAGGTGCGGTCAAAATTCCGCAGGTGCGACATCGCACCTACGAGTCCACAATCGCAGGTGCGACAATAACCGCAGGTGCGAACAAATTTCCCGCTGGTGCGAGACCGCACCTGCGACCAAAAGTCCGCAGGTGCGAAAACTGCCATTTTCTCACAAAAACAGTGAGCTTGCAACAGGTCCTTCCCGGGCCCGTTCGACCTGGTTCTTTGGCCTATTTGCAGTGTTTTAATATGCTTACCGATATGCCACTGCTTAAATAACTTCATTTTGAATTTTTTTATAGCTACTTTGATTAAAAAAATGGACCCGAACCCAAGCCAAAATTGTGAAATTGAGGAGGAAGCTGGAGAGCAATGTAATGACTACCGGTTCATGTCGCCTGCCTGTCAGCTCCGGTATTTTGAGCACCTCCTCACAAAAAAATTGATACTTGAGCGAGGCATTGCCATGGACAAAGTGAATGAGAAACTGCCTGAATTCTATGAACGACTGTTATCGTCTGGGTGGTCATGCTTCATTCCCACTCCATGCATTGTAAATGAAACATGGGTTCGTGAGTTCTATGCCAATCTTAGGAGGTCAACCTTTCGAGATACTCACCTCATCATCCGAGGAAAGCAAGTGAGATTCGGGGTGGAAGATATAAATGCTATCTTGGGAATTCAAAACTACCCGATGGAGCCAGTGGTGGAGCGGGATAATTGTGAAAATGCAGCATGGCTGGCTTCCAAACTATACCGAGAAAGTGTACGATCAAAATGGGCGACCAAAAGGAAGGGCTTGAAGTCGACTGACTTCATGGCCGAAGCCAAGATATGGTTATACATACTGAGCAGTAGAGTCTCCCCTAGTGGGATTTTCACAGACGTATCCTACGTCAGGGCTCTGATCATAGCCTGCCTGATCGCCGGTGTTCCAGTGAACCCAGGTCACTATATTCTACAGGGGATATGGCGATCTGTAATTAAAAATGATCCTGGGCTACTATTTCCATCTCTGATCATTGAGTTATGCCGACGGGCAGAGGTTGAGGAACGCCCTGATGATCTGCGGGTGCCGGCTGACAAGCCCTTCCAGCCATTGAGGGTCAAGGGTGAAGTTGGAGCTATAAAGAGTAAGAAGAGAAAGATGACCACCACTACCACCGAGATTGGATCTACCTCACAGCCTAGTTCATCAGCAGGTCCATTTGTGGAGATGAACTCCCAGCTCACTCTTATTCGGGACCTTGTGTCCAAGCTCCCCACTGGACCCCCCACTTTACAGCCACAACCCCCACCTGACTATTATTCCAGAGCTGAGATGAAGAAACATTTTGATACTCAGATGGAGATGGCTGCTTCTCAGGACAGAATGGCTGCTTCTCTGAAGCAGATGGAGACTTCCTACACCAGCCTTGCAAAGGCACATGTTGAATTGTAGGATGCGGTTAAAAAGGAGAAGGTGAAGAATAAGAAGAAGGGGAAGCTCTTAGTAAAGATATGGAGGGGGGTAAAAGCAATCTTCAAGTGGGGGCAGCCGAGCAAGCCACTGTTAGTTTCAGATGCCGATGATAGCGAGGAGTACTCCTTCTTGTCTGAGGCCGAGGATGGTGCTGATGAGGATGATGCTGCTGATGAGGATGAAGATGATGATGACGATGGGGCGCAGCCGCACTGACCAGCCACTTCTCCTGCAGTTTGTTAGTCTGATGCAGACCTCAGGGAGACCCTCAAACTTTGCCATTTATTTTGATATTGTGCAGTGAGGACACTGCAATGTTTTAAGTTGGGGGTGGCATATGCACATTTTATGGATCTTGTACATTTTATCTATCTGTGACTTAGTTTTGACATGTGTTTATGACATTGTTATGTGCCCTTGCCGGGCTTGGTGTGATTGGTTTAGTTTTGTTAATAGTTAGTTTTATTTTGAGTAGTTAGTTTAATTTATGTAATATTAATACTTTATTGGGTTTTCTTCATGCTATGGTTCTTTCCCAAGAAGCACGTTTTGAAGTGAACCGGGTGACTTGTCCCTATGATAGATGGTGTGACAACTTTCTTAAGGGAATTAGTCTTGTGTTGCTAGAAAGAGACTTTTGGATTATTTGGTTCTAAAGAAATTAGTTTCTTGTATGTGAAATGTGTACTTAGAATACCCCTCCGAAATAAGATTTTGAATGAAAACAAGTAAGCTGCATTGTGAAAGATAACCTTTGTGATAAATTCTTGACTCTGTTAGTGACTCTTTATGCACTAGTTCGAAAATATTGCTCTAAACTCCTATAAAAAAAAAATAAAAAAAATGAAATTGATCCATCTTGATTAATTCATGTGCCATGTGTGTTAGTGTTTGTATAAGTAAATCTTGTGCCTACTTCCATCATCTAGAACTTGCCCGGTTAGTTTTTCAATGCTAATGATAATTATGTTTGGTTGGAGAAATAACCTTAGGCATTTTTTGTGTTATTTGAAAACCTCGTTAGTCTTTCGAGCCACCATTGTATAGATATTATCACTAGTTACCCCATTTGAGCCTTGAGCTTTTTCTTTGGTCACCTCAGTACAAACCTTTCCCTTTTGCAAAATAATTCCTCTTTTGAACCCGTCCCTCCTTGAATATTGAGAATGAGGCAAAAAGCCTAAGTTGGGGGTGTAGTGTCAAACTGGAAATTAGTAAGGTTGTACATTGAGTGCAAAATATATGCCTCAAAAGATTCTTTTGAAATTATTCAAGCTCCAAAATAAAAAATACAAAAAAGGAAGAGAAAAAGAAATGTGTATATGTAAATATGGGAGCTTTGAAGAAATGTAGCGAGGTGCTTAAAGTGGTTCTATGTTGGTAACTAGATACAAATGAGGCTATGTGGTTTGAAAAGAAACAAAGCGCAACAAGAAAGGAAAATGTGAGTAGTGTTCAAGGAGGGTGTAGTCATTTTCCCAAATGTGTATCCTACCCTTCCCTAAACCTACGTTACAAACTTAAAAATCCCTTATGGGATCTCCAACCGAATATTTTTGAATATGAGATGAATTAAAATAAGGGCAAGCCTATGGTATGATTGGTTGTAACACTTGAAAGTCTTTGTGAGTTCGAGTGTCTTTGTAAATATGTCCCTTGTTGTTGTCATTGTAAATATAGTGAGTTGGGACTTTCTCTCTCTCTTGTGAGGGCACATGAATTAGGATTGAATGGTGAAATTAATATATTAAAAAAATAAATATATATATATATATATATATATATATATTTATTTTTTTAATATATTAATTTCACCATTCAATCCTAATTCATGTGCCCTCACAAGAGAGAGAGAAAGTCCCAACTCACTATATTTACAATGACAACAACAAGGGACATATTTACAAAGACACTCNGTGTGGATTAAATACCTTGTTGTGCTTATGTATTGAATGTTTTTTCATCTTTTATGAAGTGAGTTATTGTTACTTTAATTATTCTTGTTCTTTAATGTTTCCAAAGGGATTAGCTAACCCTAGGACTCGCCCATTAACTCCGAGTTAATTTTGAAAAGGATAATTTGGGGTTGGGAAAGATTAATTAACAAACTTGAGGCTTTAACCCTCATTTTATAGATTCCCTAGGGATAGGATTGAACTACTTGTAGCCATATCCGGGTGTGCTTAATAACTTGATTGGGTTAGGGATAATTCAATTAGGAAGTCTTATTAGTCTTTGGAAAAAGCTAATTAAGAATTATTATCCGTGGCTAATTAACATAAACTCGCTCATATTTGTAAAATCATGAAATACATTGGATCGTTACTTGAGTGTAATACCCGATGCATTCATTCTTGTCGCCATTGTTCATTTTACTTGCTTTCTAGATTAGTTATATTTCCGAATTTAGTTAAACACTTTTTAAAACCCATAATCTTATTTGTTTAGCATTGCGCGATAAGTGATAATTCTCTTGCATTCCTACTCACCTCAATATTATTCTCTGTGGGATTCTACCTCAACCTTGTTGGGTTACTATATTTGACATCGATCGCTTTACACTTTTTTAAAGTGGAATTTGAGCGTATCAGTGATTAAATTCTTTAAGGAAACACTGTAGATTCAGTGAGCTCAGATTAACTTTTGTTTCGTCTATATTTTCTATTTTATTTTATTTTATTTTCTCCAGAATTATTTTACAAATACAGTATACTAACAACATCTGACTCTACTGGTACGCGAAAAAATGTAAGTAGTAATAGTGTTGGGGTTAACATTGTAGCTGCTAAGGGTGTGTTTGGTATAAAGGTAAATGTTTTGCTTGAAAAATGTTTTCGAGGAAAATAAGTGCTTTTTCTTACTTATGTTGTGGTATTTGGTTAGGTAACAAAAAATGTTGTTAGAAGAAATAATATAGACAAACGATATTGGAGAAGAAATGGATAAGGGCGAGGGAGAGTGGTAGGTCTTGGTCTATCGACCGTGGTGGTGGTGGCAAAGGTAGGGTTGGGGTGTGCGGATGTAGCGATGCACCGGTCGTTTTGAGTGTATTAGCCCCGATCCCCTATTTTATTGCCTCATCTGTGTTATATTGTAGTTACATGACTCGCCAGGGTGTTTGGTTTTGATTTCAGTTTAGAGAGAGTTTCAGAGTGATATGGAACACATAGTCCCCAAGTTAGAAGTTTAAGTCGTATGAGTTGACCGTAGGTTGACNTTGTAGTAGACTAGTGTTGTTGAGTCACTTGTTGAGGCTTTTTCTTGTCACTTGCTTATTTTGGAAACTTCCGTGCACTTCTTGAGGTTGTTTGTAAATGAGGGAGTTATTCAAGTAAGATGCATACTTGAACCTAATTATTAGTACCAACCAAATCCATAAGTATAATGCTTAGTTGGAAAGTGTGACTTGTGAATAAGAGCATTGCAACTTGTGTTTGACATAGTATAACCTCATTGAGTTATTAGTTTTGATTTTCTTGAGGACAAGCAAAAGCTCTAAGTTCGGGGTGTTGATGAGTGGTGATTTTACCACTCATTTTGGCCTCTTTTTGTTAGATTTTGTATCGTTCAATGATAACTTGAGGTTGTTATTAGTGTGTAATTGCTCAATTTTCAGGGAAATGATGCCATGAAGTGGTTGGTGTTGAATTGGAATGAAGTTGAACAAAAAGTGGTGAAAAGTGCACAAAAAGCTTCAGTGATTCCGCACTTGCGGACTCTGGGCCACTGGTGCGACCTCGCACCTGCGAAGATATGAACACACCTGCGAAGACCAGCCCATCCACACAGAAGTCGCACCTGCGGAGTATATTTCGCACCTGCGATCCCGCAGGTGCGACCAATTGTCCGCCCCTGCGGAAAATGCCAAGTGCTTCAAAAGATCGCACCTGCGAGTAGACTTCCGCTCCTGCGTGGATTCTTCTGCAGGTGCGATTATCGAGCATCAGATCTGGACAAGAATGTAAAATCACATTTTCCCATCCCCACTCTCATATACTCGACCTAGCAGTCATTTTTAGGGATCTTTTTTTGGCTTTGTAAATATAATTTTGTGGAGAGAAGAACAAGTCTTGAAGCTAGGGTTTGCACACACACTTGGGATTTGAAGATTTCACTCTTGTGGTTAAGGATTTCTTACCCATTTATGTTTGTTTCTTCATTTCCTTGCTTTGTATTGAATATTTAAGTGTGTAGTATTTCTTTCCAACACTAGTTCTTGTTTATGGAAATATTCATGTTTGAAGTGTGGATTAAATACCTTGTTGTGCTTATGTATTGAATGTTTTTTCATCTTTTATGAAGTGAGTTATTGTTACTTTAATTATTCTTGTTCTTTAATGTTTCCAAAGGGATTAGCTAACCCTAGGACTCGCCCATTAACTCCGAGTTAATTTTGAAAAGGATAATTTGGGGTTGGGAAAGATTAATTAACAAACTTGAGGCTTTAACCCTCATTTTATAGATTCCCTAGGGATAGGATTGAACTACTTGTAGCCATATCCGGGTGTGCTTAATAACTTGATTGGGTTAGGGATAATTCAATTAGGAAGTCTTATTAGTCTTTGGAAAAAGCTAATTAAGAATTATTATCCGTGGCTAATTAACATAAACTCGCTCATATTTGTAAAATCATGAAATACATTGGATCGTTACTTGAGTGTAATACCCGATGCATTCATTCTTGTCGCCATTGTTCATTTTACTTGCTTTCTAGATTAGTTATATTTCCGAATTTAGTTAAACACTTTTTAAAACCCATAATCTTATTTGTTTAGCATTGCGCGATAAGTGATAATTCTCTTGCATTCCTACTCACCTCAATATTATTCTCTGTGGGATTCTACCTCAACCTTGTTGGGTTACTATATTTGACATCGATCGCTTTACACTTTTTTAAAGTGGAATTTGAGCGTATCAGTGATTAAATTCTTTAAGGAAACACTGTAGATTCAGTGAGCTCAGATTAACTTTTGTTTCGTCTATATTTTCTATTTTATTTTATTTTATTTTCTCCAGAATTATTTTACAAATACAGTATACTAACAACATCTGACTCTACTGGTACGCGAAAAAATGTAAGTAGTAATAGTGTTGGGGTTAACATTGTAGCTGCTAAGGGTGTGTTTGGTATAAAGGTAAATGTTTTGCTTGAAAAATGTTTTCGAGGAAAATAAGTGCTTTTTCTTACTTATGTTGTGGTATTTGGTTAGGTAACAAAAAATGTTGTTAGAAGAAATAATATAGACAAACGATATTGGAGAAGAAATGGATAAGGGCGAGGGAGAGTGGTAGGTCTTGGTCTATCGACCGTGGTGGTGGTGGCAAAGGTAGGGTTGGGGTGTGCGGATGTAGCGATGCACCGGTCGTTTTGAGTGTATTAGCCCCGATCCCCTATTTTATTGCCTCATCTGTGTTATATTGTAGTTACATGACTCGCCAGGGTGTTTGGTTTTGATTTCAGTTTAGAGAGAGTTTCAGAGTGATATGGAACACATAGTCCCCAAGTTAGAAGTTTAAGTCGTATGAGTTGACCGTAGGTTGACTTGTTTGAGACGACTCCGGAATTAAGTTTTGATGGTTCCAATACTCTATACGATGATTTTGGACTTAGGAGCATGCCCAACTGATGATTTGGAGGTCCGTAGGTTGTTTCAGCGTAAATTGGCCAAAGTTGGAAAGTTGGAAGATTTTGGATGGTTTGATCGGGAGTGGATCTTTTGATATCAGGGTCAGATTTTAATTTTGAAAGTTGGAATAGGTATGTAATGTCTATTATGACGTCTGCGCAAATTTGGTGTTGATTGAAGTTGTTTTGGTGTGAATCACGTTGGTTTCAAAATTTGGAAGTTCATAGTTCATAGGCTTGATTTGGATTGCAATTCGTTGAATTCTTGTTGTTTGATGTGGTTTTTGTCCTTGAGTAGGTGATTTAGGTATTTTTGAAATAATTGGTATATGCGGACGGGGTACCCGGGTGTGATTGTGAGCGACATCGGATTATTTTTGGACTTATGTAATTTCTGAAATTTTTAGCTTCTGGTGTCATTGCACTTGCAGATAAATGGAGAAGCAGAGAAGGCACCCAGGTCCAGGCTCACATGCGCGGAAAAGGATTCGTAGAACGGCTTAGCTTCTGTGGTGGAGAGGATCACAGGTGCGTCCATATGCGCAGGTGCGACGCATGAGCCACAAGTGCACATGCGCGGGTGCGTTCCTTTTTCTGCAAAAGCGGATTCTCAGGACTGAAGTAAAGTCCGCACCTGCAATGGGTTTTCCACAGGTGCGGAGCCGCATATGCGGCAGTATGGTCGCAGGTGCGACGTAACTGAGATGAAAAGGAGATTTTTTTGAGGGTTTTGCTTCATTTTCTTTTTGGGATTTTGAGAGCTCGGTTTTGTCACGACCCCAGAACTACCTGGCCGTGATGGCGCCTATCGCGATACTAGGCCAGCTATATATAGCCAAAATCGGGGGTCCGATTTTGATGTTTCAATAGCACTCCAAGCCCGGTCTCGAGAGGCTCGAAGTAGAGTTTGAGATACGACCTCGAAGTGCACCCCTCGAGAGAGCATATGGAAGGTTCGCTACAGTCAACCGCGAAGCAGTATAAATCGATGATCATCATGGAAATGCGGGAAATTCCCAAGGGCACGTGGCTAGAGCTGATAAGGTTTGCAGGAAATAGTACAAGTTCGTACCAAGATATCACATAGCTGTACCAATAGCACTTCTTTTTCATAATTAGACATGTACTATGTTGGTTCTCCCCTCCTATATAAAGGGGATCCTTGTCATTTGTAACACACATGAAGATTCACTGTAATAGAACATTCTCTACTTTTCTCGCTTAAACGTGCTCAATAGTTGCTCTACAGATTTATTGCTTTTCACTTATTATTTTCATTTATTGTTCTTCATTTATTATTCATTGTTACTCACTAAGACCCGACCCAAAGGCCCCCCAGTTCAGTGAGCTTGAGGCCCCCTAATCTTGAGATAACTTTGGTTTGGTTTTCTTGCTTTCCCTACTTACATCTAGCATTTCTTATCTAAAAACTAGTATTAAAATAGATCACGTATTTTTAGAACCACAAATCAAATATAACTATTGATACCATTTTTCAAGGTAAATAGTTTGGCGCCCACCGTGGGGCTAAAAATAATAGTGGTTGTTTTAGTGCTAGTTTCCTAAAAACACAAGTTATTTTTCACATTTTTTTCTTGTCCAAGAATCTTTGATTTCACGTTGAAAAATGTCTAAATCAGAAAATGCACACGAAAACAACAGTCCTAAGCTTTATGGAGAGAACGGTGCAACCGCCTCAGTCGCCGGTGTACCATTACAAAACCCTGGGGTGGCACCGGCACAAATCCCCATCGAAGTAGGCTCACGCCACACTTTGCATGTTGATATAGACTCTGATACTGACGGAAGTGTGCGAGGAGGTGACCAACACGAAGCGCAAAGAACTCTAGCTCGAGAAGAAAGGGTAGTTATCCTACAAGTAATTTTTGAGATGTTACAAGCACATCAAAAGGCTATTGCTCAGCTACAAAGTCAGCAAAAAACTCCAAGCACAACAACACCGGAAGCAATTCCTCAAGTCGAGCAAGCACCAGAAATATCGAGTAACAATGGGTCAATAACAAACCCCACAATTATGAAGATGCTCGAGGACCTCACCAAAAGGATTGAGTCAGAAGAAAAGAAGATAGAAGGCAACGATAAGAAAGTAGAGACCTATAATTCGAGGGTCGACCAGATTCCAGGTGCACCTCCGATTCTGAAGGGTGTAGATTTGAAGAAGTTCGTGTAGAAACCATTTCCATCGAGTGCCTAACATCCCAAAGTACAACGGGACCACGGACCCCAATGAGAATATCACCACATATACTTGTGCTATAAAAGGAACGAACTAAAGGATGATGAAATTGAGTCTGTCTTGTTGAAAAAATTTGGAGAAACACTGTCAAAGGGGTCTATGATGTAGTATCATAACCTACCCCTGAACTCAATAGATTCATTTTCCATGTTGGCAGATTCTTTTGTGAGGGCACATGCTGGTGCCATCAAGGTAGCTACAAGGAATTCCGATATCTTTAAAATCAAGCAGAGAGAAAAGAAGATGCTAAGGGACTTCGTATCTCGCTTTCAGATGGAGCGATTGGAATTACCACCAGTCTCCGATGACTGGGAAGTGCAGGCCTTAATTCAGGGCCTGAACAAACGAAGCTCAATAGCGTCGAAGCAGCTGAAGCAAAATTTGATCGAGTATCCCGCCGTAACTTTGGCGGATGTGAACAACAGGTATCCGTCGAACATCAAGGTCGAGAACGACCAATTGGGGGCCCCCTCGGGCTTGATATATCATAGCAGGGTGTTAGCTAAAGAAGTAAGGAACGTGGAAAGGGAGCCAAGATCGAATAAGGAAAGCTACCAACCTTATATCGAAGATCAGAGAAATGCCCTAAAGTGAAATATGCCTCGGAGTGATCGAAGGACGGATCGAGGTCAGGGTTCCCGGGGATTCATGAGTAGAGCCGTGTTCGATAGGCATGCGGGGCCAGTAGAGGCACCTTGGTTATCTGAGTACAACTTCAACATCGATGCCTCAGACATCGTATCATCCATAGGTAAGACCAAAGATACCAGGTGGCCAAAACCCATACTATCAGATCCTTCACAAAGGAACCCTAACCTGGTATACAAATACCACAGCACTCACGGTCATATGACCGAGGATTGTAGACAGCTTCAAGAAGAGGTAGCCCGGCTGATCAGTGAAGAGCACCTTCGAGAGTTCCTTAGCAACCGAGCTAAAAACCTTCGGGAAAGAGAGACGAATAGGAAGAATGAACCAGAAGAACCACAAAACATCATCCACATGATCATTGGAGGATCCGATGTCCCATAGGGACCGTTGTCAAGCGAAAAAAAATATCCATCACTAGGGAAAAGTGAACTCGAAGTTACATAGCAGAGGAGGCCCTTACATTCAATGAAGAGGACATCGAGACCTTGTGCTTAGACTCATAATGACGCACTGGTAATTTCTTTTCTTTTTAATAAATTTCAAATTAAATGTATGCTCAAGGATCCAGGTAGCTCGGCCAACATAACTAGGTCGAGGGTGGTGGAGCAGCTAGGACCGCTCGATCAGATCGTGCCCGCCTCTCGAGTTCTCAATGGATTAAACATCGCGAGTGAGACAAATAAAGGGGAGATCATCCTCACAGTCAATGTGTCCGGTACAATTCAAGATACCAAGTTTCATTTCATCGAAGGTGACATGAGATACAATGCCTTACTTGGAAGGCCGTGACTACACAGTATAAGGGCAGTGCCATCAACCCTTCATCAGATGATGAAGTTTCAAGAAAAGGATGGAGTAAATATAATGTACGGGGAGCAGCATGCAGCAAGAAAGATGTTCTCTGTGCACGATATGGTGCCGACATCAACGACCTCTACATCGAAGGAGACAAAAGACAAGCAAACAACTAAATAGCAACCACAACCTGCATTCTCGGTTGGATCCGAATGAGTAAATAAAGGACCGTGCCGCATCCTTGGAGCAAGCAATTGAAACATATAGAGGCTCAAATGCTGTCATATAGAGGCTCGAAGCACCCTCCAGCTCAAAGACCTTGGTTTTTAAAGTATGCGTTGCACTTTTTTCCCTTGGATCGGGTTTTATCCTAAATGGGGTTTACCGGCGAGGTTTTTAACGAGGCAACACCTATATGCTACCTGAGGAAAACTCAACAAGTATTCAAGGCTTCTTTTCAATCAACCTCGAATACTGGGAGGAATCACCCTCAGAAGTTATCTTTTCTAAGAAATCAAGTTATGCCTAAGATGGCCTCGGTAGGAAAATGTTGGGCCAAACGATCAAATGAACCGTGTCCATGTAGAATAATCAAGCCCCGAAGGCAAAAACATGTACACATGTATCAAGTAATCGAAGAAGCCTCTTTGCGTATCAAAACGCTTTGTGCCTCAAAGAAGTTTACTAGTTTCTCATAAAATGGCTCAAGGGCCAAAAACTCTCAAACGCTCGGGGACTGTCATCGGCAGTCAGCTCATCGAGCCATCAAAAACTCGAATTCATAAGACCTCAATGAGGCAACTTCAATCCCGTAAGCCCTCAATGAGGCAACATCGAACCTCTAAGACCTCAATAAGGCCATATCAAGTTTATAAGACCTCAACGAGGCATACTCAAATTTGTAAGACCTTAAAAAGGCATAACCTTGATATTAAGGCTGAGGCTATATATTCAAACTTGTAAGACCCCTAAAAAGGCAAACCCTCGAAATAGACGCCGAAGTCATCTCACCCGGGGACTAAAAAGGCTACGGCCGAACAAAAAGACTACAATCATATTAAGAGGCTATGGCCGAATTAACGCGGCTCGAAAACGTCCGAATTCCGCCACGAAATCTAAAGGACTTCAAACACTTCAAAAAACCGGTTAATTAGGCTACCCTCGGCATAAGAAAAGGAGCTTCGATCATATCAGCCTCGAACAATGAAAAGGCTTCGAAAAATCAGCCTTCGAGAGAACCTCCCGAGGTACTCAATTATCGTCACATATCAACTCATATTCGAGGTTCTTGTTTGAGCTGTTGAAGAGTCGGACGAACACAAAACATGCCAAGGCATTATCAAAACTTCAAAAGTCTTTAGCCAAAATGGGGGAAAACTATAGCCATATTAAAGGTCGAATCGACCCGACCTAAGAAGAGCCTAAAGGCCGACCTAAAGAGCCTCAGGGCCGATATCCAAAGAGACTCAGGGCCGAGCTAAAGAGCCTCAGAGCCGAGCTAAAGAGACTAAGGGCCAATGTGTTGAAAACCTAAGGGTCGATGAGCCCGAGTCAAAACTTGATTCGAGGACCGAGCCCTAAACGATAAGCTATTATCAATTACTCGTCAAGTACAAAAACCTAAGGGTTTTCATTTTAAAGTCCAACATATCAGACTAATTATCGGCAAGCAACAAAATTCAAAACACAAACAAAGACACAAACAAGTGGAAATTTATATAAAAGGAAAACCAAAAGGTTTCTTTTTTATAATTGTTGATACCCAATTTTTCCTCAAAATATTTTTTATTTGCATATGTACCTTCAAAATCATGCTTTCATAGCAATTGGTATTTTTCTATAATTTTTCCCATACTTTTACTAATGTATTTTAATTTATCCAGCATTTCATTTCCAATAATTAATTACAAAATCGCATTAGAAATGATTTCAAAAAAAAAAAAAATTCTTGATTTAATGTATTATTTTTGGTTCTATTAAAACCAAATTATTTCACAACTAGCCAAATTGGCACTCTTTGCTACAATTGCATTAACTTTGCAATTATAGCCTAATCATATTTTTTATACTATTTTTCATCCAATAATTAGTCATTTTATATTTTAAATACTAATTAATCATTTTATTTCATTTTCGAAGCATCAATTTCATTTTTATACAATTATTAGCTATTTTTACAAATTGTTTATCTAATTTAATTAGGTATTTAATAGCTAGCCCCTTTTTATTTCAATTTTAGCCTAATATTAGCCTAATCCCTAACCCAATTAAATAACCCAACAGACTCCCAAGCCCAATTCCTATACTACCAGGCCCAACCCAGATTTAATCTCGACCGTTGATCAAAATTGATCAACGGTCCAGATGACCCTTTCCATAATTAAACCTACGACTACCCCCCTTCCCTCTCTCATTTCACTCCCTCACTCCGCCGACTCATCACTCTCATCTCTCTCATCTCTCTCGAAGCGCTTCCTGCTAAACCTAACTTCCCCCTCATCTCCGGCCGTCGCCTTGCCGAAATCCATGGTGGTTTCACCACCCAGCCTCATGGCTCCCTCCTTAAGCGTGTATCACTGCCTTGAAGCCCTCAAGTGAACCAGAGGTGGCTCACTAACCTCCCATGATTTCTCATTCCATTTTTTCCGGCCATCCATGGCCGTCCGAGTAAGATCTTACCATTTTTTGGTTGAAACCAGTGACTTTTGAGTTTTTCTCCTTCTCTTTGGGTTCTCTCTTTGAAACCCTAACTACTAAACTCTCAATTTTTCTAGATATGTAACAGATCTGTACGTATTATGAGTTATCATGATGTTTTCTTTAAAAATTTTCCGTTTTCCCTGAACGGTTTTTCATTTTTCGAAAACCAGGGTTCCTAAACCCTTTTCAAAATAGTCTTCCTTTCTGATTTTTAGCATTATCTCCTGATTTTCATCATGTTTATCATTATTTGAACCTTTTTCCTTGTGGTCTGATTCATCTTTCCTAAAACCCTAGGTTTTCAGTTTTTAATCCTATATTCTAAGTGTGTCTTTGATGATACGTTTGATTAATCTGTGTATGTGTTTGATTTTCATGAGCCTCTTAAGTTTCTATGATTTTAACCTATTGTTTGCTTATTAGAATTGCTGATTCTTTGTTTTCCGCTTGTACTGTGCTTGTTTTGATATCTCCTCTAATTATTATTATTTTTCTACTATGATCGTTAACATCCTTGTTCTGTCGACTATACCATGTTTATTCTGCCGAGTCTTTTAATTATTTGCTATGTCCTACGTGATTAAGGTTTCTGGTTTTGCCTAATAAGTGTTCATTCCGGCTAAGTTTGTGTGATTAGTAATGTTCTCTACTGATTCTGAGTATTTCCTTAAATTTGTGATGTTTTCCCTAATTGATGCTGATTCCCTGTGATTTGAATCTCACTCAAGGTTTTTCTTACTTGTTTCCGTAAATAAATTATTCCCTGCATATTCTTATGAATACTTTTATTTTCAAGTTGATTCCTAAGACCTTCCTTAATTGGAATATTCTGAACTTAACCTCTATTACATGCCTTATACTTTTATTATGCTGAAATTACCTTATTAATAATATGTTTATTACCGTTTGGAATCTAACCCCTTAATTAGGGGAAGCACTTAAACTGATTTTGTGTTGATTGATTCCGATTCCTTGTTTTACTGCTTGACTATGGACGTTACCTTATTTCTGCCTATTTTCAAAACTATATAAACTCTACTCTCTCATTAACACAACAAGAACACACACTGTTCAAAGCTCTCTCTCTTACATACACATATACCCTCTTCTGCTTCTCTCCTGATTACTTACTATTATCAGTCGGCTGCAAGCCAAGACTAATTATTCTACTCTTTAAGTTCTTCATCCTGTGTTTGACATCTCCTATATGGTATGTCCTAATTATAATTCGAGTTTCAAAAACAATATGTTTCTCTTAATGCTTCAATTCATCCTGTTTCTGATATGTTTCTACTTATGATTTTGCTGTGGTTTTTGCACTTAACTTGGTTACACTGATTCCATCTTACATGTCATGTATCCCTTAGTATGTTGACCCCCTTTGGCATATTTCAGTATGATTCTGTTCCTTTATGCTTTCATTAGACTCCTGGCATATAACAAATTGTGCTATATGATGTTTAGTTTTCCTATAGTTCTGAAATGCACGCTGTACCTTACCCCTTTTAGGGATTCTTTGATTTTGAACTTATGTGTCACTTTTCTTACTGTGTACCTGCCCCTATATGCTTCACACATGTCCCCAACCCCTCATTCCCTTGTGTAATGCCCCGAAAAATTTTGCTAGGCAATATAGGATTTCGGGGTGCCAGGTAGACTAATTATAATATTTCATGTGCTATAAATATGATGTAAGATGTGGTGAATAAGTGTATGGGTCATATAATAAGTAATGTGAGGTCCAAGGAGAAGCCTAAGTCTAAGCCAAATGGGAAAATTTCATAATAGGCTAAAATTCCAAAGGTACTTATATATATATATATATATATATATATATATATATATATATATTGTCTAGTTTCTAACGCTTCAAACCGTTCGTCATTTGGACATTCCTACACAAAATTATGATCAAATTACCAAAAGCTGGAAAAATGCAATCCTGTGTCGAATCATCGATCGCATTTCTGTCGCATTTTTGACTGCCATCGCAGATCTGTCGCAAATTGGGCACGTGTTGCCCAATTTTGGGCACTTATTTCGTGATGCATTCTGTGTCCCACATTCTTGTTTTGCGGTCTATTATGTGATCGCAGACCCTGTTTCGGAGGCTTATTTTTCCTATTTTTATAACCCGATCCCATTTTCATAAATAGATTTAGGGGCTTCATTTGGGGTCATTTTCTACTGATTTTAGAGAGAGATGAGAGCATATATAGAGAGAAATAAGGGGTCTAACTTCATAATCACCCAAATCTTGCTCAAGTCTTCAAGAATCAAGGAAGATAACCTTAGATTGTCCTTCATCCGGGTAAGTCCTACTTCCAAAAATTTCATGCAAGAGGTTAAGGGTTCAAATATGGTGTGAGGGTTAGAAATAGGCCATGCATGTGGGACTAAGTTGTAGTATGTGATATTAAAGAACTAATTTGGGTAGTTCATGTTAAAATTTGGTTGAGGGAAGAGGGAATTGCCATTTTTAAACCTTGTAGTCTACTTCACATGTTAGGTGTTTGATGAAATTCCTAAGAGAGTTACACCATGGGTAATCCTCCTAATTATTAATCGATTTCCGTTATCTCCTTATCGATTGTTATTTCTAGAGGTATTGGTGTATTGTATAAACTTAAGGAAAAGCTCTTTAAGGTATGTATGGCTAACTTTAATCTTTGTAGAGTCACCTTGTTGGTGTCCAAGCATTCGGTATTAGTTTCTGGCTTATGCATATATGAATCGACTGTTCTAATGTGTTGAGGCGTAAGATTGTGTTCTCTGATTGTCCTAGTTGATTACCATGCCACCATGCTATATGAGATTGTGAAAAGGTGATTCTTTGTGCTTATTCTATCATGTGCAAAGCTCATTAAATGTTGAATACATCGGTATGAGAGTATGTCCTGCAAAACGAAAGAAATGATAGCGAATCAAATTGTTGAATGTATCTAAGTGCTAAATGGTGTGTAGCAAGTAATGGAAAGGAAATGTGGATTTATCTAATTGAACTATATGTTGATGGTATTCCATATATGACTCACTGTTTTGTAAAGATTACTGTGGCCTTGATTTCACATGCTTATTTGGTTGTTACGAATGTATATTCTTGATGATGAAAATCATTGTGATTGAATTGATTGGTTGATGTTGCTATCAAATATGGTTGTAAGGTGGGATCGGGTTGCACGCCACAACAGAAGAAATAAGGGTGGAATGTGAGTTGTCCGGTGGGATTGGGTTGCACGCCGCAACAGAAGAAATAAGGGTGGAATGTGAATTTTCCGGTGGGATTGGGTTGCGCACCGCAACAGGAGAACAATTGAAATAAGAAAATGTAAAAACCTCATTTGTGATTCTCTGTATCTCTGCAATATTTGTTGTTTCTTTGACTGCTTCCTATCTGTGCACTTTTTGATTTTACTTAGAGTAAAGTTTGTTCATACATACTAGTACTATTCAATGGTACTAACGTCCCTTTTGTCGGGGGCGCTACATCTTTTATATGAATATAGGTGGTTCTATGGTAGGTAGCTCTAACCGCCATTAGTGGTGCCTTCCTTTCATCTCCTCAGCAACTCTGGTGAGCCCCACTTCCTCTCGGGGCCGTGTGTAGTCTATGCTATCTCCTTTTGTATGTTTTGTTCTTTTAAGGTATAGCAGGGGCCTTGTTGCTGGCAAGTCTATATACTCTTCCCCGTATCTTTAGAGGCTCCGTAGACACTGTGTGGGTTGTACATGTATTTTGGTAGTGGTTGTATTTAGTCGTAATAGTGGTCCCGTATCGAAAATGTTGTATGTAGTTTATATGCGTTTGGATTATCAATTGCTGAATCTTTAAAAGAGGAAACTGCACTTACGATGAAAATACATATCTTGATTATATTTTGCTATTTCATTTATAAAATGTATATTTTAAATGCGGTATTGCGTTGGGTAGGCAAGGCAACCCATGTCCGCTTGACCGGAATCATCCGATTAGGCGTCGATCTCGTCCCTCGGTTTTGGGACATGACAAACTTGGTATCAGAGCCTAAGGTTTTAAAGTGTCCTAGGATGTCTCGAAGCCGTGTCTAGTTGAGCCCTTCTTATCAGTGTGTTGTCGACCACATCTATAATTAGGGGGCTACATGAACATTTAGGAATTTCACTCTCCTTTGATACTCCAATCGTGTGATAGAGTTCAAGTTAGGGAGTTAGTTTTCTCTCCAAGCCTTACTCTCAAAATGAGTAATCATGATACCATAATCCGCGAGTTTGAAGCCATGAGGAGGGAATGATCCCATCATTGAGTCCGAGGGGATTGCCCAAGGACTTGTTAGGAGAATGTATTGAGTTGTGGAGGGATTGGTAGAACCTATCGCTAATAGGGGAGTGTCCTTATCCCTATTGATGTCACTGCACCACCAAATCCTATAGTATATCGGCATGGTACCAACGTATGTTAGGGATGTGGAGTCGAGGGGCATGAGTTCAACTATTGCCCTATCAACCTAAGGTCACCAAGTAAGCCACTCCTTAGCACAACCAACGTACTCTTGTTGTATATGTACACCCATATTGAAGAACTTTCATAGGCATGGTCTCAGTAAATGTTGAAGTCACAAACCATTGCATGCACCTACTCTTTGAATGAGACCCAATATTTCTTGAATCCACTCTACCGCAAATTTTCTTGTATGCAATCTCTTATGACATCGAGCTCTATAATCATGTCCTTGAATTGAGTTGTAGCTATAGAATTACCATTTCTGACACACCTTTCTAAACTCTAACAATGGACTATACCCAAAGAATTTCTTCCCGAATGAATGGATGGACAATTCTAATAATTTCGCACAAAATAAAAGGGATATTTTCTCTCGACCATTTATTGTTCTCTATTCGAAAGCCTAGGCCATTTTTCTTCAAGTTTTGCATCACCTGAATGTTGACGTAGTATCATAGTGAAGATCTTGCCTTGTGTCATCATCACCTCTAGAATGGTAGTGCCCTCACTCTATCTTTGTTGAGGCTTTCATTTTGGCCTAGTGGTCGAAATCGGCAAGATTTTTATTTGTTTGGTGAGAATCTCCCTCTTCTCCAACAGGTTATTTTCTAATTTTGGTCTGCTCAATTACTTTTAAACATTATTAAATCTCCATCGAAGCTGGGATCTGTTGAACCTCCATGTAGCTGGATCATGCTGCTTATTCTTGTTGCCCATCTTATTCTTGAAGGTTGTTCTTTTTCTGGTTGTAAGGAAGACGAGCATTTTCGCTCCTACTTTGGTTTGCATAATACTTATTTGAGTGTCGCTATATGTTAATTTCTCTATGTTGCTATGAATCCAACTGATTTTGATGTTTGTAGTGGCTCCCCTAGCCGTGAAGCTATTGAGTTTACTCCTAAAACCTCAAGGTCCCTTTTTGTTAGTTCATCTGACATACCTGGCTTTCCCCTAGTTGATGACCCATTTCTCAGTTCCAAATTTTGAGGGATGAAGAAAGAGCATAATTGTGTCCCTGGTATCTAGAAATACAATTTCCTTTATCAATAGTAATCCACCCGAATTCTTTACCAATTACGCTGAATACGGGAAATGGGATAGATGTAACATTACCTTTATTTTCTGGTTAACTAGTTTTCGATCCTCTGATATTACTGGGGTTTTCAGTATTCTGACATAACTAAAGAAAGATATAGAATTATAGGTGGAAAGACAAGTCAATCCATCCTCTTACTTTAACTACGAACCTGTTTCATTCACTATCGGCTATATTATTCCTTCTCAATCCTATCCCTTTAGAAGCACTATCCTTAAAGATTGAACTCTGAACCAGAAAGAGTAGCTCTAATTTTAAAATACTTCTAGATATCTGATCAATTGATTAATAAGTGCCACAAATTACATGGGTTCCCACTTCACTTCAAGTTCATCAAGGGTTGATAGCATGCCGCAATTTCTGGACTACCTATGCATGTGCTAATCTAACAATCCTCTTCCCAGTCTAACTCCCGCTTTTAGTTTTGGGGTTCACCAAGTAGAAACACACCTAGTAACACATTCATATGTCAAGCCTTTCTCTCGGCCAAGTCTTATAGCATCTCCCAATTTTGGTCGGTAATAACTGGTTGTGTAGAAGTGTGTTGTAGTGCTTCGTTGTGAAGTAGAGTTGCTAAATGTATATTGGATTTTTAAATTCTGGAGTTATACATCATGTGACTATATGCAGAGATATTCTTTAAAAAATTTAGCTCCTCGTAATCCCTTATATTTTCACCTTTCCTAGTGGTTATGATGTAAAGGTCACTTCTATAAGCTCTCTCACTTCCTTTTCATTTGTCTTGCATCATGTGTTGGTTCCCCGTAATCTTCAATGCGATATTATCTCAATTTATCGACTAGTTATCCAACTATATGATTTGATTTAATTAGACTCACTTTTATGTACTCTACAAGTTCCTTGAGAGTGGGAAAATTTCCCCTTTACTACAGACTTCTAATGTCTTCAACTCTGTTTAAGCTTGTTGATTCCAAGTGGTGCTCTTAGTTGTGCTGCCTTACTATCTATTTTCACCTGGTAACTCTTCTTGTGAATCTAATTTTATGCATTATGGAATCAAGGGTCGGGTATGTTCCTTTTTAGGATAAAAGATATTGCTCACACTCCTTGTGAGATTTCTCCTATAACAATCATCTACCTGCTCTGCTTGTCCCTATGACTAGATAACTCAGGTTACTCGTCTTCGATAAGTGACATGAAGAAGACGTCTCAACTTCATGATAATGCAATAGAGTGATAGGAATTTTACACATGTTTAAGAATGTTTCCAAGGAAAGTTTTTTGTTTGAACTTCCATGACATTTTACATGTGTTTGGTTATCGTCTAAAACTCATGTTTGCAACTGTTTTTGTTTAACAGATTTGATATACTCTTGTATTTCGTAACTGTTTTTCGATAGTAATACAAGGAAACAACTATTTTTTACTAGTAACAGTTTTTATAAATATTGAGGTTTTTACCCGCAACTATTTTGGAAACAGTTTTCTAATAAGTACGAGGGAAATGTTTTCTTATTCGTAACTGTTTTTATTTGATAACAGTTTATTGAACAAATACAAGGAATTAGATCTTTCATGCATAACTGTTTTATTTGAGAACAGTTTTTTGAATGAGTACATTGATGATGATCTTTTAGCCCTAGCTATTTTTGTTACAACAGCTTTGAATAAGTATAAAGATGTACATTTCTTTCTCGTGACTAATATTTTGCCTTTCAACCTGAATATGTTCGAAGGTTTTTGCTTTTTGCATTAGGCTTTGTATTTGGATGGCTCTTTTGATTTCTTTCGATTCTGCTCGTGTCACTTGTCTTGTTGGGTAGATGGGTCTTCAGGCTCGAGCTTTTGACTTTCTGATAGTCTTCTTTTCTTCGTTTTATCCTTCCATACTGTATAGTCCCCCAAGTGTTTGAGCTTTGAAGAATGAAATCTCGAGCACTTGATTATTCCTTCCTTGTGGTCCTTTTCCTGAAAAGGAAAAACATTCCGGACTCGAAGGTATATAGTTTTTTAGATGATGACTGCTTAACCCTTTTAAAACGTCCATCAGAAAGTGTAACCCTAGACCGGGAATTGTGTTATTTCCTCGCGTCTTTGCAGGTCTAATATCATCATCTGGTGATGGGTTAGCTTTGTGCCTATCATCTAAAAAAGTTAGTAAATTTTTTAAATGTTCAAAATAAAATTGAACGTGTGATACCTGACCGGGGGTATTCTTTTCCTTTAGAAGTAATACTTCTTTAGGTGGATGGCGTTCCAGCTTGTTGGTGTAACTCTGCCGTCCATAGCTTCCAACTCATAGGCGCCTTTCCCAGCTATGCCTCGAATTTTGTAAGGTCCTTACCAGTTTGGATTTAGCTTTCCTGCACCTGCCTCTTTCATTGATTGAAAGATTTTTTTGAGGACGAAGTCCCCAATCTTAAAGTACATGAGATGAGCTTTACGGTTGTAATAATGCTCTATGATTTGTTTTTGAGCTGCCATCCGTATCAATGCTGCTTCTCTCTGTGGTTCGAGCAGGTCCAAGTTGGTCCTTATTTCGTCGTCATTTTCACCTTCCATGGATATTGAGAACCTTATGCTTGGTTCGCCAATCTCCACGGGTATTAAGGCTTCTGATCCATTAACAAATGCGAACGGAGTTTCTCCCATGGCTATCTTTGAAGTTGTTCTGTATGCCCATAGTACCACTAGTAACTCATCAGGCCAATTTCCTTTGGCTTTATCCAGCCGCTTCTTTAGATTGTTGAAGATGACCTTATTCGTTGTTTCAACTTGGCCATTAGCCACGAGGTGGTATGGCGTTGAAGTGATCCGCTTGATTTGCCAACTTTCGAAGAATTCTGTGATTTGTGAGCCTATGAATTGTGGGCCATTATCACACACGATTTCCTTTGGTATTCCAAAGCGGCATATTATGTTTTTTCATAAGAAGCTTTTAACTTCCTTTTCTCTCACTTGTTTGAACGCTTCTTGCTCTACCCATTTTGTAAAATAGTCGGTTAGTACGAGTAAAAACCGTTCCTATCCTTTAGATGTGGGAAGAGGTCCCACTATGTCCATACCCTATTTCATGAAAGGCCATGGGGATATTATTGGATGCAATAATTCCGCTGGTCGATGCATGTTATTGGCAAACCTTTGGCATCTGTCACATTTGGATACGAAGTTCTCGGCTTCTTCTTCCATCTTAGGCCAATAGTATCCAGCTCTAATTAGTGTTTTCACTAAGGATCTCTCCCCTGAGTGCTTTCCACAGTGTCCTTTGTGGACTTCTTTCATCAAAAATTCCATTTGGTTAGGTCCGAGGCATTTAGCTAGGGGTCCTCCGAACATCTTGCGATAAAGTGAGTTGCGAATAAGGCAGTACCGTGCAGATGTGTGGCGAAGTGCTTGAGCTGCTTTCCTGTCTTCAGGTACGGTGCCATTCTGCAAGAAATTAAGAATTTTGTTTCTCCAGTCCCAGGTTAGGTTGTTGAAATTTACCTCATTCCTGTCCTAGTCTATTATTGAATGAAATAGTTGAACGACAATTGTATTGTCTTTGTTCGTTACTTCTGTGACTGCTGCGAGGTTAGCTAATGCATTTGCTTATGCATTTTCCTCTCTAGTATTTGCATTACCTTCCATGTTTTGAATTTTCTCACGAGCTCTCGTGCTTTTTCAAGATACTGTTGCATTCTAGTCTCTCGAGCAATGTAAGTCCCCTGTATATGATTTACTACCAGTTGGGAGTCATTGTTGATCATAATTTTCTCGATTGAGAGCTCCCGTGCGAGTTCAAGCCCTGCAATAACAGCTTCGTACTCTGCTTCATTGTTAGTTATAGAATAACACTTGATATGTTGCCGTGTCTTTTCATCCGTGGGTGATATCCAGACTATGCCTAAGCCGACGCCTTTTATATTTAAAGAACCATCGGTGAAAAAGGTCCATAGGCCTGGATTAAAACCGTTAAAGAGTTGTAACTCTTTTTCTACTTCAAATACAATGCTATTACTAAAGTCAACAACCAAATCAACTAGTATTTGAGACTTAATTGCAGTCCTAGGCTGATAGATTATTTCATGCTCACTTAATTCTATGGCCCACTTGGCTAATCTTCCTGACAATTCCTGTTTATGCAGAATATTTCTTAAAGGATATGAGGTCACAACGGTGATTGGGTGGCATTGAAAATAGGGTCGTAATTTTCTAGATGCCATTATTAAAGCTAAGGCTAACTTTTCCAGATGTGGATATCTAGTCTCAGCATCTAGCAAAGTTTTACTTACATAATAGATAGGTGATTGTTTACCTTTTTCTTCTCTTACCAATACTGCACTTACAACAATTTCTGAGACAATCAAGTAGATGTACAATCTTTCTCCTTCTTTTGGCTTTGAAAGCAGTGGTGGTTTCGATAGATAAATCTTCAGATTCTTGAGGGCTTGCTGACATTCTTCAGTCTATTCGAACTGGTTCTTCTTTTTGAGAACTGAGAAGAATTTAAAACTTTTTTCGGAAGATTTAGAAATAAACCTACCCAAAGCTGCTATTCTCCCTGCAAGTCTTTGAACTTCCTTTTTATTTGTCAAAATATCAGGTATTTCCTATATGGCTTTAATTTGAGCGGGATTTACCTTTATTCCTCTATTTGGTACAAGGAAACCCAAAAATTTGCCTGATTGCACTCCAAAAGTGCATTTTTTTGGATTTAACTTCATATTATACATGTGTAAAATATCAAAAGCAGTAGAGAGGTGCTGGAAATGGTCTCGTGCTTGTGTTGATTTTACCAACATATCATCAATATAGACTTCCATCGTCTTTCCAAGATGTTCTTGGAACATTTTAGTCACTAACTTTTGATAGGTGGCTCCAGCATTTTTTAAGCCAAAAGGCATAACTTTATAACAGTAAGTCCCCCTGTTTGTAATGAAGGAAGTTTTTTCTTCATCTGAGGGGTTCATTTTAAACTAATTATAACCAGAATATGCATCTAAGAAGCTTAATAATTCATGACCTGCTGTGGCATCAATCATTTGATCTATATGCGGCAATGTGAATGAATCTTTGGGGCATGATTTATTTAAGTCAGTATAATCTATGCATACTCTCCACTTGCCATTCTTTTTAGGTACTACCACAGTGTTTGCTAACCAGTTAGGGTACGTTACCTCTCGTATCAAACCAATCTTCAAGAGTTTCTGTACCTCTTCATCGATCACTTGGTTCTTGAATGGTCCTTGATTTCTTTTCTTCTGCTTAACAGGTATGAAGGATAGATCTTCATTTAGTTTATGAGTCATCACTTCTGCGTTAGCCTTTAAATAATCAATTAACTTAACTCTTCGAGCGGGGCCTAGCCTTGTGCCTATATACACTTTCTGCTCAGGCTTTTGTTAGGATAATGGAACAGCTTCGAGCTCCTCCGTAGTTGTTTTGATGTGCTCATCTTCCTCCGGTTCACGAATGACGTCCGGTCTGGAATCTGCATCTGTGTTGTATAGTACACCTTCCGTGGTAACTTGATTCTCCTTCTCGTAAGTATTTTCTTTCGTACCTGTTTCAGCAATAATACCTTCTGTACCTATTTGGTTAGTAATTTCTTCCATGCCCGTTTGGGCGGCGTACCTGCTTGAGAGATTCCCTTATCTCGTAATTCTTCCACCTCTATTTTGTTGCTGTAGTGTACCACAGAGTTTTTATTTCTTGCGGTCTCCTGATCGCCTTTGATTTGTTGCATCCCCCATTCAGAGGGAAATTTAATTACCTGATGCAACATGGAGGGTATAACTTTCATGTCGTAGATCCACGGCCTTCCAATGATCACGTTATAAGCCATGTCAGTGTCGATGACTTGGAACCTGACACTTTTGATCACCCCCTCAACATAAGTGCTAAGCTCAATTTCTCCTTTTGTTATAACCGTAGAGTTATCAAACCCTGATATGGCTCGCGCTTTTGGGATTACTTGATTCACCAGTAGCATTTCTTCCACGACTCTTAGCAAAATGATATTGACTGAACTGCCTGGATCAATCAACACTCTTTTTACGTTAGTTTCATGAATAAGTAAAGATATTACCAGAGCATCATTGTGCGGAAGCATTAATCCGCTAATATATGCATCATCGAAAGTTATATCGTCTTCTTCCATATTTTCACGAGCCCGTTTCCCATGTGTAATTGTGAACTTCGTGGTTGTTTTGCAAATCACTGTGTTTACTTCTTCACCCTCGTGTATCACGTTAACGGTTTGTTTTGGAGAAGGAGGGTTTGGGGGCTCCTGCCTGTTCCTCATATATGCTTGTTTACCTTTATCACTAAACAATTCTGTTAAATAGCCCTGTTTTAATAAATTTTCTATTTCACCTTGTAAAAATCTGCAATCCACAGTTTTGTGCCCATGATCGTTGTGAAATTCACACCAGTGATCTGGGTTTCTTCTGTTTGGATTTGATCGCATATCTTTGGGCCACTTAACCTTGTCTCCCATGTTCCTCAATATTGATACAAGTTTAGAAGTACTTACATTAACAGTATGATCCCCAATTTGAGTACTACCTCTAGGTCGTTCATCTCGATCTTTTCTGGATCTAGACGAGGATGAGACTATGTCTCTTCCTTGTGGTCTATAGTCCGACCTAGTGTTTTCGAACCTGGGGCGGATATCACGTCCCGAGGGTCCTAAGTAAGAATCACACCTATTTTTACCTGATCTTCTATATTATTCCGGACGTCTGGATCTGGAGTGATCTTCATCTCTCGAACGAGCAATGATATCTTCTTCTATTCTGAGTTTAGTACTGTACCTGTTATATACATCGTTCCATGTTGTAGCGGGGAATTCTCTTAGACTTTCCTTAAGTCGTCTCGTGGCTTCTAAGCTTTTATCGTTTAGGTTGCTTGCAAATGCCATGGCTTCCCAATTATCAGGCACCTTGGATAACTGCATTCTTTTACGTTGAAACCTATCTACAAACTCACGAAGTAGTTCCGTGTATTCCATTCTCTTCTCAACTTTTTGTGCACCAGAGTGTGCTTTTTATAAATGAATCTGCAAGCTCAGTGAAAGAGTCAATAGATTTTTCAGGGAGAAGAGAATACCAGGTCAGGGCTCCTTTGGTAAGTGTTTCCCCAAATTTTTTGACAAGGACTGATTCAATCTCTTGTTTTGTTAAGTCGTTGCCTTTTACTCCAGTAGTGAAAGCAGTCACATGATCACGTGGGTCAGTTGTTCCATCATATTTGGGAACGTCAGGCATTTTAAACTTCTTGGGTATAGGCAAGGGTGCCGCACTTGGCTTCCAAGGTTGTTGAGAATACCTATCAACATCAATGCCTTTGATAATAGGCGGTACTCCAGGAATTTGTTCGATGCGATCGTTCTGCTCCTTCATCTGTTTCTGCATGGTTAGCAGTAAATTTTGTAATTCTGAGTTATTAGATGTACCTGGTCTCATTTTGAGAGATTCATTAGGAGTATCTCCTCTTCCTGAGTTTGCCAACCCAGATTGAGGATTTTCCATGGTGATGGTGTTATTGGGGGGTGGCGTCGGTGGTGTAGGTGATGTGGCCGGTAATCCTCTCGCACATTCTTGCAAAGCTTGGCTCACATACTCTGCAATCATTTGCTTTACACGATCTTGTTCCACAGTTTGATCATTATGACCATTGTTGTTATTAGACCTCTCTGGGGATTATTCCCTCGAACCACGTGGATTTCCTGAAGGCGATGGAACTAGGGTTCCACTCTTTTGCTGGTTGTTGTCGTTGGAGATTGGCATAATTCAGAGAATATCACTTGAAAACTAAACAAATATTATTGGATTCCCAGTAACGGAACCAATCTGTTTAACCAAAGAATTAGACCCTTTGACTAAAGCTTATTTTTAAGATGAATACGTGTTACTGATAATCAAGGTAATGAAGAAAAATGAATAATATACAGTATTGGAGAAATATAAAAAATCGAAGTTAATTATATTCGAGAATCAGATGCCTTTACAAGCTGTATTCCCCTCCCTTATATAGGAGATTCTTATAACGTACGACTCTTGCTATGGTAACTCATTAATGACTAATTATGACATTAATGAGGCGTTACAAAGGATAACGTAATTGAGGTTCGGTTATATAATGTTCGAGTAATCAATTGTGGGCCCTTGAATATGACTGTTGCTTTGTCTAGATTTATTCTGACCGTGCCTCTCTCCCGTTTTGATCAAGTTGAGTTTCCCGTGGCTGATAAGTTCGTGGGTTTACTGAACTGTGCCTCTTTGTACCGTACCTCTTCAAAGAATCACATCCAGTTGTCACATTTTCCTGTGTCCACGTGACTGGCTGAGTTGTCAAAAGCTAGCTTACGTGTGAAACTCTTTTTTACCAATACACATTTGGTATGAGTTTCTGGCTTATGTATATGTGAATCGACTGTTCTAATGTGTTGAGGCGTAAGATTCTGTTCTCTGATTGCCCTAGTTGATTACCATGCCACCATGCTATATGAGATTGTGAAAAGGTGATTCTTTGTGCTTATTTTATCATGTGCAAAGCTCGTTAACTATTGAATACATCGGTATGAGAGGATGTGCTGCAAAATGAAAGAAAGGATAACAAATCAAATTGTTGAATGTATCTAAGTGCTAAATGCTGTGTAGCAAGTAATCGAAAGGAAATGTGGATTTATCTAATTGAACTATATGTAGATGGTATGCCATATATGACTCACTTTTTGGTAAAGATTACTGTGGCCTTGATTTCACATGGTTATTTGGTTGTTACGAATGTACATTCTTGATGATGAAAATCCTTGTGATTAAATTGATTGGTTGATGTTACTATCAAAGATGGTTGTAAGGTGGGATCGGGTTGCGCGCCATAACAGAATAAATAAGGGTGGAATGTGAATTGTACGGTGGGATCGGGTTGCACACCGCAACAGAAGAAATAAGGGTGGAATGTGAGTTGTCCGGTGGGATCGGGTTGCACGCCGCAACAGAAAAAATAAGGGTGGAATGTGAGTTGTCCGGTGGGATCGGGTTACACGGCGCAACAGGAGAACAATTGAAATAAAGAAAATGTGAAAACCTCATTTGTGATTCTCTATATCTTTGTGCAATATTTGTTGGTTTCTTTGCCTGCTTCCTATCTGTGCACTGTTTGATTTTACTTAGAGTAAAGTTTGTTCATACATACTAGTACTATTCAATGGTACTAACGTCCTTTTTGCCGGGGGCGCTACATCTTTTATATGGATGTAGGTGGTTCTATGGCAGGTAGCTCCAACCGCTGTAAGTGTTGCCTTCCTTTTATCTCCTCAGCAGATCTGGTGAGCCCCACTTCCTCTCGGGGTTGTGTGTAGTCAATGCTATCTCCTTTTGTATGTTTTGTTCTTTTAAGGTAAAGCCGAGGCCTTGTTGCTGGCAAGTCCACGTACTCTTCCCCATATCTTTAGAGGCTCCATAGACACTGCGTGGGTTGTACATATATTTTGGGTAGTGGTTGTATTTATTCGTACTCGTGGTCCCGTATTGGAAATGTTGTATTTAGTTTATATGCTTTGGGATTATCAATTGCTAAATCTTTAAAAGAGGAAAATGCACTTATGATGAAAATACATATCCTGATTATATTTTGCTATTTCATTTATAAAATGTATATTGTAAACGCGGGGTACTGCGTTGGGTAGGCAAGGCAACCCAGGTCCGCTTGACCGAAATCATACGGTTAGGAACCGGTCACGCCCCTCGGGTTTGGGGCGTGACACCCTGCTTGTGATTGTTAAACCTGTTCTGGTTCTTGTCTCTTGTTCTATGTGTATTGTTACGATTCTGAGACTTTGATTGTCCTACCCCTTTTTCTTTCAAACTGTTTTCACTAACGTAAAACCCTTATGTTATTTTTCAAATCTTATTTCAAACAATTCTATTTTCAAAAGTTGTTCTCCTACTTAATCTTTTCAAAACTATGTCAAGCACTCTCACTTTACTTTTAGATACCTAAGTTCTGCCCCTCTAATGTGTGACTGCTTTCAGATCATTCTGAACTCTGATGCATTAGAGCTGGCCTTTCCACACTGCACTTACTCATTATGGTTATGAAAATCGGGGTGTGAGCACTGCCCGGGATCCCTTGAGGTCCTTAGGGAACTCTGACACACCCGGCTTATATGAAAGGCTGAGAAACCTGCTGGCATTAAGAATTTTGGAGACCTTGGGCCTATTGGTAGGCTCCCTATAGTATAACTTCTTATTTTTCTTATTCATTTATGTTATTCATGCAATGGTCTATAATAATTTACTTGTAAACAACTATTGGGGATGGATAGTGAAAAGGCAGGGGTAAGTATGCATGCTAAAGGGTAGAAATCATGTATTTATGTTTACATTTATATTTGCGCAATAGAACTCATGTTTAGGACCAATATATGCAAATTATGCATTAGAAATCATGCTTCCTAGGTTTCATGTCTACTGCTTCAGCATACCATTTTGATACTATTGTTATATCATTTAGAAATCCTGTGCTAGGATAAATATATTAACATGAATCGTTATCATGTATCATCATGCCATTACCATACTACACGCTTAGAAATCCTGTTCTAGGAAAAATAACACTAAAAGCTGTCACTTTGCATATTCTGAAACCATGCTTAACGCTGTGACTACTTTGCATTTAAACAACCTATTTTTAAGATTTCTGCTTATGCATCATTCTACATCTCTAACTGTGCGTTAAATATCATGTTATAGGATATTATTTGTTCAATTATACCTAGCTTAACTACTAATGCATGAAAAGGTATAAAACAACTTCACTCAGTTTCTCTAAAACAACCAGCAATAATTATGTGCTTTGCAACACCTAGAACAACATGTTTAGGTAACAATATACAACAGTTTATCTAATAATTCTGGTAACTAGTATACACTGTCCCCCCGCCTAGGCAAGCCTTAGGTAATTAAATTGTTAAGACTGGAAATCTGCCTCTTTGTGCATGCTGCCTAATGTTTAACAAGTCTTAAAATCAGTAGGCAAACCAGTTAGGGCCTGTCTCTGAGTTATAAAATAAATCTGCATATCTGTTTATGTTCTGAACTCACCTAGACACCATGTCTTAGGGCCCTATACTGCCCTTATTTGTGTTTGAGTCATGCTGTTTATGTGCACTGTCTGTGGATTGAAACTTGATCCTCTTATCTGCTCTTCCCTGTTTCTATTTGCTGAAGTCCTATATGTTTTGCTTGTCGCCTTAGTATTTTTCCTTTAAACTTGATGGTCTGCCTAGAACTGCCCTTATAGGTAAAGGTCCTAAAATTCATTCAGGGCCATTAAGAAGGGACGTGTAACAACACGCAATAGAGGTCGCTGACCAACACTCTCTTTAATAACCGCTAAGGGGTGGGAATGGTAGATATGGATATGATGATCGTTGCGCTAAGACCACGTGTAGCCCCTCTTTGAGGAGTGATTACCGGGTAGTGCACTGATGTGATCCATATGAAAAACAAACTAGGACTCCCCTATCCTTTGTATACATGTTTAGATTATAATTCTTTCAAAACATTACTTAGATGTTAAATATTTCTCAAACTCTTGTGACACATGTGTGCTTAGACTGCAAATCTTTCAAAACTCTTTACTCGTTTAAACATTAATTGCCTATTTGCTACTTGCTTAAATTCACAAAGTTGTTTGGCCGGGAACAACAGTTATGGACTCTGAGGGGTGCCTAACACCTTCCCCTTGGAGTAATTTCAAGCCCTTACCCTTTCTATGGTTATCTAAATCTTGTTTAGTAAATGACCCTAAATAGGTGCCCTAACACACCTTAATTCGTTAGGTGGAGACTCTTCGAATCCTTGCATACTACCTTCCCAAAAGGAAACGAGTTGTACCAATAATGTAAAGACCCCGACTAATCCGAAAGGAGGAGTTGAAAAGGGGGCGCGACAACATGGCGACTTTGCTGGGGATATCCTAGGCTTTTACCATTTTCAAACTGCTTTGTGAACTTGTCTTTTATTTGTTAATACATGCGACCTTTCCCTTTCCCCTTTATGTCTAATTAGATGTCTATTTCTTTCAAGTATTTATTCTTTCAAAATCAAAACTGACGTTTCTTTGTTTTCCTTTGTAACCGCTTTAAATTATAATTGTTGTATTTACCGCTTTCACAACGTGCAAATACATGACTACATGCATTTACTGCTTATTTATTTCATATCATGCTCAACATCATATTCCACTCGTGCCAAAACCAATCCTATAGCAATGCTTGATGTGTGGTTGTGCCCTTCCTTTTTTATATCACCCCTAAATTCGGAAAGGCTTATTTTCGGTAATACTAGTCGATCAATGGTGCAGTCGATGATTCCGTGCCTTCTCCCTTGAGTTGTCCGCTCAAGGGTACCAGTCTAACACTCCATAGAAACCTTACTCTGTTAAACTGCACATGCATCATGGTCAAACCTAGCCGGGTTAGTGTGTTGTCCGCACAATAATCCTTTAAGACCAACTTATCCAAAAGTCCATCGGGTTTTTCATAATCCCAGCGGACGCAATCACGATCTGTGCATTTATTTGGAGAACTAAATACATGTATGCTAATCATAAGTGTATAAGTAGTCGAGCTTGGTGGGGGTAAGGGCCTAACCATTTTGTCTTGCAGAAATATGAGGCACGAAGTCCCTAGATTAGGCATGGTCAGCATTATCCACCCGAAACTCGTAAATTAGTGGGAGGATCTTCACTCCAGCGATAAGAATCATGTCTAGAAATACCTGGGTAATCTACCGTATCTCCGAGAAATTCAACCCAACAACATGTTGATCGAGGTTGCCACCTTATTCTGCGATTGTGAAAGAGCAGTTTTCCGCTTCGGAAACATTGAGATGACATCGTTGCTAGAAGAAATAGGAGGACTGACTGGGTTAGTCTGGGAGACTCCTGGGATATTAGTGCCTGAGAATCGCACAAGCACAAGTTTTTGAAAATGATGGGTCTAAAGAAGAATGCATAGTTAGAGTGTCTGAAGAATTCGCATCCCTTTTGAGTACTTGTATGAAAGGTACAACCACAACAAATCATACTGTATCTACCATGACGAATTTTCCATTACATCTCTGGGACATATTCACCGTAGGTTATTTTTCTTCATTGTCTGCTTCCTGGGGTTGGTCGTATTTCCAACAAAGAAATAAAGGATCCACACTAGGTTAGCTATGGTAACTAAGAACATTGCAAACTTTCAGCATTGTCCCAATGATCATCACAGACATTTACCGAGCTCTAGAACGTTTTCAAAGAGGAGCTAAACATTTCGAGGGTTGCAACTTGTTTCTATAATTGTGGATCTTAGAATATTTCCAAAAGGGCCAATACCACCAATAATTTCCGCGAAGGGCTTGGAATGATCATATTGCTTCCCATAACCCGAAGCGAATGACGTATATTCCCAACAGGTTTGCCCGGCCAGAGACTGCCAAGGAATGGGTGGAGTTCTTTGATAATCTGACTGAAGAGCAGGTACAATGGATGATCGAGTGGTTTCCAACAGACGAATTCATTGTCAGGTCCAGGGATGCACCGCACTTGGTGTTAATCGGGCTGAGAGGAATATATCCTTACGTTCCTCTCCGGGTTACGATAAAAGCATGCAGAAAGCAAATTGTACCAAGGGTCGACAAGATGAGCCACTTCTGCGCCGACTTCCAAGACGATGATATAACCTACAAGTGCCAAGCCAAACACATGTGGCACTGCAAGATCATCTTGGAAAAGGATACTATTGAACCAGACAGGTACCATGCTGGGTGCGCACCTCTTTATCCATCATGGTTGGAAGACGACCTGCATAGGATGGTGAGGCCAGGAATCAACCGAGGTCACAAAATCATAGACGAAAGTGCCGAGACTCAGGTCAAGTACAATCGATTGCACAAAAGGATCCATGACTTCGAAAATGAGCATCGGGAGATACATGAATCAAACAAAAATTTGATCGAGGAATGGAGGGACATGTCTATTCGTTCCAACAAGAAGCTGGAATACTTGGAGCGAGGCATAGTGGACCAGGAGGGTAAGGTCATCAAGAGTGTTGAAGACTGTCAGAAAGCTGAGGGAAACGAAGGAGGACACCTGGCCAGAGCATACCTACTGCTGGGACTTCGCGAGCTGAGGAGCCTGTTCGATGGGATCAAGGATGCCGAATCTTGGGAAGGTCCTTCTGGGACCAAGTAGCCTAGGTTTCTCTATTTTTATTGCTTTTATCAATGTAATAAGTCCAGTGGCCATTAGTGACTTTATTTCTTGCTTACTATTTTCAGTGTCGTTTTGGGTTCGTCTATTTTTACATTAATGAAATGAAGCATTTTGGCATCCAAGTTCTCCAACTTAATTTGTCTCTAGGCCTACCTCGGGCACAACAAGGCCCCCATATTAGGAAGTGCTTTATATTCCCGCACTATGTATTTACATACTTCAATACTTTTCATAATCCTCTCTAACTTGGCTACCTTTTTTTTGTTTTCTTTTTTTTATTATCCCCCCCTCCAAATGTTAGTTCGTGCACTCTGGCATCATCATCATACTACACAAGATCTAGGGGCTCTCCGACTTATCCTCATCCTAGTCCTCCTAAAGGCAAAGGCAAAGGCAAAGGCGAAATGGAAGATTCAAGCAACATCAGGAAAGAAAACACAATGCTAGTTGAACGAACAGAGGATCTTGACAATCAAGGTACTCAGGTTTAGAACGAGGCTATGTTATAGGTAGAGCAAAGGTTGGTGAAGCTCCAAGGGGAGCTTGAGCAGGTTCAAAATTTGGCGAACCTATACTTCTCACTCAGTGTACCTGATATCACTCAGAGTCCCATACCTCCTCAGAAAATCCCAAACAAGAAAAATCCTCCCACCACTCATCATCACATAACTCTACCGAAAAATCAAACTATCCCACCACAACACCAGCACAACACCTGCCACGCTCTGAGAAACACTCAGATAATTATCCCTGAATCGCAAAACTCCACAAATGACCACCTTTACACCCAGGCACCAGGCCATCACAACAACCCCATCTACATGGAGATTATGCCATACTCCACCCAACCCATTTCATACACACATGAATCCAGTGAAAAGGATTTGCTTATCAAGAATCTAGCTGAGGAACTGAAGAAGCTAACTAGCCGAGTTCAAGGTGTTGGAGTAAGCAAAGGAGTTGAAGGGCTGAACTACGAAGACCTCTACATACAGCCTGATGTCAAACGACCCGAGGGGTACAAACCTCCTATGTTTGAGATGTTCGATGGTACAGGTGATCCGAGGGTCCATCTCAGGACCTACTGTGATAAACTGGTTAAAGTAGGAAAAGACAAAAAGATTCGCATGAAGCTATTTATGAGGAGCCTCACGGGAGACGCTTTATCTTGGTAAATCAGCCAAGACCCCAAGAAGTGGTCAAATTGGGTGGGCATGGCGTCATACTTCATGGAACGGTTCCGGTTTAATACGAAGAATGCGCCAGATGTGTTCTACATTCAGATCCTTAAGAAGAAGCCCACTGAAACTTTTCGCGAGTATGCTACTCGCTGGAGATATGAAGCAGCTAAGGTCAGGCCTGCCTTAGAAGAAGAACAAATGAATAAGTTCTTTGTCCAAGCACAAGATCCACAGTATTATGAGCGGTTGATGGTAATCGAGAACCACAAATTCTCTAATATTATCAAGTTGGTCAAAAGGATTCTGAAAGGAATTAAAAGCGAAATGGTCACCAACTTTGAAGCCTTACAAGCTACTAATAAGGCCCTGCAATCGGGCGGTGTGTCCAAGAAGGGAGATGTGAGAGCTGTAATGGTTGCACAAAGGACTAAATCCCCACTGAAATATCAAACCTACCAAACACCTCCACTCACATATCAGCCAGCACCTTCATACCAAGCACCTTCGCCCACATACCATTCAACACCTCCACCAACATATCAGTCCTCTCCCCCAC
This sequence comes from Nicotiana knightiana, assembly GCA_005239525.1. Taxonomy (NCBI): domain Eukaryota; kingdom Viridiplantae; phylum Streptophyta; class Magnoliopsida; order Solanales; family Solanaceae; genus Nicotiana; species Nicotiana knightiana. Next base: position 36,594 of record ML401787.1, read on the forward strand.
CTACTTACCAGCCGTAATCTCCCAGATATTCCCAGCCCGCTCCTGTTTACCATGCCTATAACTCTCAACCATCCCACTATCAGTCACCCCCTACTCGCCGAAATTTCCCAAAACCTCGACCCAAATTTGATCGCAGACCTCCTAAATAATACACTGCCATTGCTGAACCTATCGACCAACTGTACGAAAAACTGAAAGTTGCTGGTTATGTCACTCACATCCCTGCTGCCAACCCTGAGAATCCCTCTCAATGGGTTAATCCAAACAAAACATGTGCATACCATTCCGGCATGAAGGGACACACGATTGATGAATTCCGCTCACTGAAAGATAAAATACAGTCTTTGATTGATAACAAGGTCATTATAGAAAGGAATCAACTCCCAATGTCCACTACAATCCACTCCCAGACCACAAGGGAGGAGGCATCAACATGATAGAGATAGAAGAAGATTGGGACCCAGAGGGGTCGATCGGGTTGATCATAGAAGGTGATGACCCAAAGAAGCCACCTGTAACCCTTAATCCTATCATACTCCAGATTCAGTCATCTGCAGATGGTGAGATAGCTACGCTAGTACCTTTTGAGTTTGAAGCAGCACTACCTGCAAAGACACCTGCGCCGGTTGAGGTCGAAGTTATGTCACATTCGAATGCGCGTGCACCGTTTGAGGTTGCGATTATACCACATGTTAAGGCACTTGTTCCGTTCGAGGTAAAGATAACTACACCAATCACAGTGGTGGTGTCAACCACACCACCTTTATACACCAATGCTGTACCATGGGATTATGTAGCTGAGGCAAGAAGAAAAGCTAAAGTCAAGATAGAAGAAGCTACTGCTGCACAAGGAATGACAAGGACCGACAGGGTCTATACACCAGAACACTTGGCTGAATCGAGCAAGCAAGCTTCCAACAGACCACCCGTCATTGAGACAGGACCAGAAGATCTTTGGAGAAAGGTGCAAGCCAAAGAATACTCAGTCGTTGATCAGTTGAACAAAACTCCCGCCCAGATATCCATTCTGTCATTGTTGCGAAATTCCGAGATGCACAAGAATGCTTTGATGAAAGTGCTGAACGAAGCATATGTGCCAAATCACATCACCAGTGGGGAAATGGCCAACATGGTAGTTAAAGTGCTGGAGAGTCATAAGATCACTTTCCAAAAGGACGAGCTGGCACCTGAGGAACTAAGTCACGACAAAGCGCTGCACATCATGGTGTAGTATGAGGACTACTTCATCACCATGACTTTGATTGACGGGGGGTCCGGCCTCAACATATGTCCATTGACGACATTTAAGAAATTAGGCAAGGGATTGTACGAGATAAAAGAAGGGTCTATGAACGTGAAAGCTTTCGACGGTTCTCAAAGGTTAACCATCAGCGAAATTAGCCTTTGTCTGCAAATGGGACCTACGTGGTTCAAAGTCGATTTTCAGGTGATAGATATATTGGCATCCTACAACCTGTGATTAGGACGACCATGGATACATGCCGCTGGGGCTGTGGCATCAACATTGCATCAGGCAGTGAAGTCTGAATAGAACCACCAAGAAGTGATCGTCCATGGAGATAGGAGAAATCGTATTTACAGTCGCCAGACTATCCCGATGGTTGAAGGTAGAATAAGGCTGGGTGGAGAAACCTATCACCATATCGAACGGGTCAACGAAATAGACAAAGACAAATGGTAGGATAGCAAGATCACAAGCATACTGAACTGGAGTGGATACGAGCCAGGTAAAGGGCTCGGCAAGAATTTTCCAGGGGATCTCTAAGCCAATACATCTCAAGTACCATGGCACTATCTTTGGTCTAGGGTAAAAATATACTTGGGAAGAGTTCAAGAACTAGCCGCCGCCCTGGCGTGGTCCTTATTACCCATTAGAGCAGCCAATACCGCATCTGGAGCATACCTTTCTACAGGCTGATATTATATGGGGGTCAGAGGAAGAAGAAGCACTAGCAGCTTTGAAAAATCTATTCCTGGAAAAAGATGATATGGACTGTTGCGTCACTTTTGAGGAGGAGAGGGAAGAATGCCCTTCCAACCAGGCCGTGATTAGAGGAGCATCTCTTAAGATTTGGACTATCAAAACCTCCAGGGCCCAACGAGTTCTGGGGTATCAAGGCTAAACAAGCATTGTTCATTGTCTTTTGCTAAATGATTTCCTTTTTCGCATTTTTCATCTCTGCAATAAGATCTTCAATGTTCTAAAGCATTTATTCAACTTATCAAAAACACGTTTATGTTTTGTGAATAAATATTTATTATTATCATTTTCTCTCATTACTTTATCTGTACAACATTACTATTACTTGTCTTGACGAATCGATGATTGTGTATGCAACGAGGCAACGCAACAAACGAACATCTGTTTGTAAGAAGAGGATGATATACCTGATGAAATTGTCAGAGAGGTCAAGAACATTGAGAACTGACCTAAGTCCAACCTGGACGAAACTGAGGTAGTCAACCTGGGTGATTCATGAAATGTCAAAGAAACTCGCATCAGTATCCATGTGTCACCGTTAGTGAAAGAGGAATACAAACAATTCTTGAAAGAGTATGAGGATATCTTCGCATGGTCGTACAATGATATGAATAGTCTAGGTACATCCATTGTGGCTCACAAATTACCAACCAATCCAATTTGTCCACCGGTAAAACATAAGCTCAGAAAGTTCAAGCCTGACATGAGTTTGAAAATCAAGGAAGAAATTACCAAGAAAATCAACGCCACGGTTCTCAGGGTAGTGAAATATCCAACATGGTTAGCCAACATCGTGACGGTGTCAAAGAAAGATGGAAAGGTCAGTGTCTGTGTCGACTACAGGGACCTCAACCGGGCTAGTCCGAAGGATGACTTCCCATTGCTAAACATACACATCCTGATTGACAGCTGCGCCAAGCATGAACTTCAGTCATTCGTGGATTGCTTCGCTGGTTACCATCAGATTTGGATGGATGAGGAAGATGCTGAGAAAATGGCTTTCATTAAGCCATGGGGAGTTTACTACTATAAGATGATTCCATTCGACCTAAAGAATGTTGGGGCCACCTATATGAGAGCTATGACCACTATTTTCCATGATATGATACATAAAGAGATCGAGGTGTATGTGGACGATGTCATTATCAAGTCCAAGAAAGCTACCGATCACATAACAGATCTGAGGAATTTCTTCAACAGGTTGCGGAAATACAATCTGAAACTAAACCCCGCAAAGTGTGCATTCGGGGTCCCTGCTGGGAAATTGCTTAGGTTCATTGTTAGCCGTCGAGGGATAGAATTGGATCCGTTAAAAGTCAAAGCCATCCAAGAGTTACCCCCGCCAAGGAATAAGAAAGATGTGATGAGTTTCCTGGGACGCCTTAACTACATCAGCTGGTTCATAGCACAGTCTACAGTTATATGTGAACCAATCTTCAAGATGCTGAAGAAAGATGCTGCAACTAAATGGACCGAGGATTGTCAAAAGGCCTTCAACAGAATCAAGGAGTACTTGTCAACGCTACTAGTCTTGATCCTGCCAGAGCCAGGTAGACCTTTTCTACTCTGACTCGCAGTATTAAATGGAGCTTTCAGCTGCGTTCTAGGGCAGCGCGATGAGATAGGGAGAAAAAAGCAGGCCATATATTATCTGAGTAAGAAGTTCACTCCATACGAGGCTCGGTATTCTCTATTGGAATGCACCTGTTGTGCTCTAACTTGGGTATCCTAGAATATGAGGCATTACTTCTGTGCCTGCACAACATATCTCATATCAAGGATGGATCCCTTAAAATATATCTTTCAGAAGCCCATGCCCACTGGCAAGCTATCCAAGTGGCAAATCCTGCTGAGTGAGTTCGATATTGTCTATGTGACTCAGAAGGCAGTCAAGGGACATGCATCGACAGACCATCTTGCTGAGAACCCCGTGGACGGAGAATACGAACCCCTAAAAATGTATTTTCCTGATGAAGAGGTATCATTCATAGGAGAAAAAATTGCAGAATCCTATGATGGTTGGAGAATGTTCTTTGATTATGCGGCGAATTTCAAAGGAGTCGTCATTGGAGCTGTCTTGATATCAAAAAATGGTCAACATTATCCGATATCTGCTAAACTCGGGTTCCCCTGCACCAACAATATGGCAGAATATGAAGCCTGCATTTTTGGGCTCAACATGGCCATTGACATGAATGTTCAAGAATTGCTAGTAATTGCTGACTTAGACTTGCTAATACACCAAGTACAAGGAGAATGGGCTACTAAGAATTCCAAGATACTGCCGTATCTGCGCCATGTGCAAGAATTGAGAAAGAGATTCATGAAGACGGAGTTTCGACACGTCCCCAAAATTCAGAACGAGTTCGCCGATGCATTGGCCACTCTATCATCCATGATAAAGAATCCGTATAAGAATTTTATTGATCCTATTCCAGTGAAGATCCATAGCCAGCCAACCTACTGTGCCCATGTTGAAGAGGAAGCAGACGGAAAGCCGTGGTTCCACGACATCATGGAGTACCTGGGAAAGAGAGACTACCCAGAGCTTGCAAATCACATTCAGAAATGCACGCTTCGGAGGTTGTCCAACAATTTCTTCCACAACGAAGGAACCCTATACAGAAGAACTCCCGATTTAGGATTACTAAGATGTGTTGATGCAAAGGAAGCCTCTAAGCTACTTGAGGAGATACATGCTGGGACCTGCGGCCCATATGTGAATGGTTTTGTCTTAGCAAAAAAGATACTCAACGCCGGTTATTTCTGGATGACCATGGAAACAGAATGCATCCAATATGTCCAGAAATGCTACCGGTGTCAGGTACATGAAGATATGATAAAGGTACCTCCAAATGAACTCAATACAAGAAGCTCACCTTGGTCATTCGCCGCCTGGGGAATGGACGTGATTGGACAGATCGAGCCTACCGCCTCCAAAAGACACATGTTCATCTTGGTGGCAATTGATTATTTCACTAAATGGGTCGAAGCAGCATCCTACAAAGCAGTGATGAAGAGTCGTGGCAGACTTTTTCTGCGATCATATTATTTGTCGGTTCAGAGTTCCGGAATCAATCATCACCGACAACGGGTCCAATCTCAACAACGATCTGATGAAAGCCATGTGCGAGTCTTTCAAAATCAAGCATAAGAATTCCACAACCTATAGACCTCAAATGAATGGAGTTGTAGAAGCCGCCAACAAGAACATCAAGAAGATATTGAGGAAGATGATAGAAAAACACAAGCAGTGGCACGAGAACCTATCATTCCCTTTACTGGGATATCGCACCATAGTCCGCACATCAACTGGGTCAACTCCCTACTTATTGGTCTGTGGTACGGAAGTTTTTATTCCTGCCGAAGTGGAGATTCCTTTCTTGAGAATCATACAAGAAGCCGAGATTAGCAATGCAGAATGGGCAAAGAGTCATTACGAGCAACTAGCCCTCATAGACGGAAAAAGGATGAATGTAGTATGTCATGGGAAACTTTATCACAATAGAATGACTAGAGCTTTCAACAAAAGAGTCAAACCAAGACAGTTCACACCGGGGCAGCTGGTGTTGAAGAAGATCTTCCCACATCAAGATGAAGCCAAAGGGAAATTCTCTCCCAACTAGCAAGGTCCATATATGGTTCACTGAGTATTGACATGAAGAGCACTTATATTTGCAGGAATGGATGGAGAAGTCTGGCCAAAGCTAATCAATTAAGATGCAGTTAAACACTATTATGTTAATCCTTTATACTTCTACCAATGATGTAAATTGAACTACGCCTGACCTGATTCCTGTTTAAGAGGGGATACGTAGGCATCCCTATGGGTTCGGTCACAATTCAATAAAAATTTCATTTCCCCCGCAATTGGAAACTGAGGCGGAATTTTGAGGAGGACCATCAAAATTTCGAAGCAAGTTCAGCCGGTCACCGCATGTGCAACAGTCAGAAGCGTCAACCCATCAAACTAGGGCAGAATTTTGAGGAGGACCCTCAAAATTCCGTAGCACGAGATGTTGCAATGTCTTGAACCGTGTCACTGTCGTCGGTTCATATAAATTTCTTAAAAATATATTTTGTGCTATGTCTTCACAAAATCATGAATATTTTTAAAATAACAGCTCTGTTTAGCAAACGCTAACCCGAGGATATGAACAGGATCATCAGACCGAGTGCGCAAGTCAAGAAAAGCCAGCGGGGATACGAACCAACCTTCCCCATTTACAGAACTCACGATTTTTCTTTGGTTAAAGGCACAAAAGATTGCAAAAGCCCAAAATTTACTGTCCGCCCAAAGGAAAAACATTGCTCAAAGACACGATACTCAAAGCCGTCGCACCTGCCGACATTTGCTATTATCACAAACAAAAACAATGCTCCATAGTCACAATGCTCACAACGATCATAATACCGCAATATTCTACCAGCTAAGAAACTCCATTGTAATTTATTTTATCTTGCATAAGGTTACCTTTCTGCCTTCCATTTGCATGAGACTAAGCTCTGTCTTCATCTGCATAAGGTTACCTTTCTGCCTTCCACATGCATAAGGCTACCTTTCTGACTTCCGTTTGCGTGAGACTAAGATTTGTCTCCATCTGCATGAGCTTAATCTCTACCTCCATCTGCATAAGGCTACCTTTTTGCCTTCCACTTGCATAAGGCTACCTTTCAGCCTCCCACTTGCATAAGGCTAACTTTCTGTCTCCATCTGCATAAGGCTACCTTTCTGCCTTTCGTTTGCATGAGACTAATCTCTGTCTCCATCTGCATGAGGTTAAGCTCTACCTCCATCTGCATAAGGCTACCTTTCTGCCTTCTGTTTGCATGAGACTAAGCTCTGTCTCCATCTGCATGAGGTTAGGCTCTACCTCCACCTGCATAAGGCTAACTTTCTGCCTCCATGTACATAAGGCTACCTTTCTACCTCCACTTGAATAAGACTACTTTTCTGCCTCCCACTTGCATAAGGATAAATTTGTGCCTTCCTCTGCATAAGGCTAACTTTCTGCCTTCCTACCTGCATGAGACCAAGCTCTGTCGCTCAAGAACTATTTACTTCACTTTTCTTTTGGGCTAAGCTTTGCCTCTCAATTCGCAAGACTAAGCTATGTCTTGTCAGTATCACATTACTGCATTTCATGGGCTGAAATATCACCAACCTGTCCAAAGGCATCATCGCTCGGAGGCACCATCTACATGGTCTGAAAACATCATGTCATGACCTGAGGATCTCTCTCAATTTTGCATACCATTATTCAAAGGCGTCATCGTTCGGATGCACCATCTTCATGGCCCGAGAACATCATTTCATGGCTTGCAAATCCTTCATCAAACAATTCATGGCCCAGGACATCATGGTCTGAGGACGTCATCCTTAATCGTCCGAAAAAAACATTCATAGTCCGACGGGAACTTGCATCATGTTTAAATTTACGCATAACATGCGCTTGTATTGTTTTATATGTAGGAAACTCGACAAGAGACGCCTATCCTAGCAGGAGCGTCCCGCTCCAGTTCTCCTAACCATTCCTGTAAACCATTTACTCATACAGCCCTAGACGTTGCGTCCTTTATTGTAATAACTCCATCGGTATACTTCCCCTATGGGTCTGGAACTACATACGGCCTGATTCCTGTAAAACCAGGGATATGTAGGCAACTCAGAAGGCAGAGTGTGGCCTAAATCTCCTCGAATCGTTTCACTCGGTCAAAATTTTCCATCATATCTTTGCTTGACACTCTTTCATCTTTCCGGGGGTAAATAGGGGCAGCTGTTGATATCCAATTTTTCCTCAAAATATTTTTTAATTTGCCTATATACCTTCAAAATCATGCTTTCGTAGAAATTGGTATTTTTCTATAATTTATCCCATATTTTTACTAACTTAATTTAATTTATCCAGCATTTCATTTCCAATAATTAATTACAAAATCATATTACAAATGATTTCAAAAACAAATTCTTGATTTAATGTATTATTTTTGGTCCTATTAAAACCAATATTTCACAATTAGCCAAATTGGCAGTCTTTGGCTACAATTGCAATAACTTTACAATTATAGCCTAATCAAATTTTCATCCAATAATTAGTCATTTTATATTTTAAATACTAATTAATCATTTTAATTTATTTTCTAAGCATCAATTTCATTTTTATACAATTATTAGCTATTTTTGTAAATTGTTTATCTAATTTAATTAGGTATTTAACAACTAGTCTCTCTTTATTTCAATTTTAGCCTAAAATTGGCCTAATCCCTAACCCAATTAAATAACCCAACAGACTCCTAAGCCCAATTCCTATACTACCCGGCCCAACCCAGATTTAATCTCGACCGTTGATCAAAATTGATCAACGGTCCAGATGACCCTTTCCATAATTAAACCAACGACTACCCCCTTTCCCCTTTCATTTCATTCCCTCACTCAGCCGACTCATCTCTCTTATCTCTCTCTAAATGCTTCCTGCTAAACCTAACTTCCCCCCTTCTCCGGCCGTCGCCTTGCTGGAATCCATGGGGGTTTCACCACCCTAGCCTCATGGCTCCCTCCTTAAGCGTGTATCACTGCCTTGAAGCCCTTAAGTGAACCATAGGCGGCTCACTCACCTCCCATGATCTCTCATGCCATTTTTTCTGGCCATCCATGGTCGTCCGAGTAAGATCTTACCATTTTCCGGTTAAAATCGGTGACTTTTGAGTTTTTCTCCTTCTTTCTAGGTTCTCTCCTTGAAACCCTAACTACTAAACTCTCGATTTTTCTAGATCTATATGTATTATGAGTTATCGTGATGTTTTCTTTAAAAAATTTCCGTTTTCCCTAAACGGTTCTTCATTTTTCGAAAACTAGGGTTCTTAAACCCTTTTCAAAATAGTCTTCCTTTCTGATTTTTAGAATTATCTCCTGATTTTCATCTTGTTTATCATTATTTGAACCTTTTCCCTTTTGTCCTGGTTCATCTTTGCTAAAACCCTTGGTTTTTGGTTTTTAATCCTATATTCTAAGTGTGTCTTTTATTGTACGTTTGATTAAGTTGTCTATGTGTTTGATTTTCATGAGCCTCTCAAGTTTTCTATGATTTTACCCTACTGTTTGCTTATTAGACGTGCTGATTCTTTGTTTTCCGCTTGTACTGTGCTTGTTTTGTTATCTCCTCTAATTGGTATTGATTTTATACGAGTGTCTTGCTACTATGGTCGTTAGCATCCTTGTATAGTCGACTATACCATGTTTATTCTGCCGAGTCTTTTAATTATTTGCTATGTCCTACGTGATTAGGGTTTCTGGTTTTGCCTAATAAGTGTTCATTCTGCCTAAGTCTGTGTGATTAGTACTGTTCTCTACTCATTCTGAGTATTTCCTTAAATTTGTGATGTTTTCCCTAAGTTATGTTGATTCCCTGTGATTTGAATCTCACTCGAGGTTTTTCTTACTGGTTTCCGGAATTAAAAATTCCCTACCCAATCTTCTGAATACTTTTGTTGTCAAGTTAATTCCTAAGCCCTTCCTTAATTGGAATATTCTGAACTTAGCCTCTATTACATGCCGTATACTTTTACTATGCTGAAATTACCTTATTAATAACATGTTTATTACCATTTGGAATTTAACCCCTTAATTATGAGAAGCACTTAACCTGATTTTGTGTTGATTGATTCTGATTCCTTATTTTACTACTTGACTATGGACTTTACCTTAATTCTGCATATTTTCAAAACTATATATACTCTACTCTCTCATTAACACAACATGAACACACACTGTTCAAAGCTCTCTCTCTTACATACACATATACTATCTTCCGCTTCTCTCCTGATTACTTTCTATTATCACTCGGTTGCAAGCCAAGACTGATTATTCTACTCTTTAAGTTCTTCATCCTGTGTTTGACATCTCCTATTTGGTATGTCCTAATTACAATTCAAGTTTCAAAAACAATATGTTTCTCTTAATGCTTCAATTCATCCCGTTTCTGATATGTTTCTACTTATGGTTTTGCTGTGGTTTTTGCAGTTAACTTGGTTACACTGATTCCACTGTATATGTCATGTATCCCTCAGCATGTTGACCCCCTTTGGCATATATCAGTATGATTCTATTTCCTTTATGCTTTATTTAGACTCCTAGCATATAAAAATGTGTGCTATATGATGTTTAGTTTCCCTGTAGTTATGAAATGCACACTGTACCTTACCCATTTTAGGGCTTCTTTGATTTTGAACTTATGTGTCACTTTGCTTACTGTGTACCTGCCCTATATGCTTCACACATGTCCCCAACCCCTCATTCCTCTGCTTGTGATTGTTAAGCTTGTTCTGGTTCTTGTCTCTTGTCCTATGTGTACTGTTGTGATTCTGAAACTTCAATTGTCCTACCCCTTTTTGTTTCAAACTGTTTTCACTAAAGTAAACCTTTTCTGTTGTTCTTCAAAGATTATTTCAAACCAGTCTACTTTCAAAATTTGTTCTCCTACTTAATCTTTTCAAAATTATGTCAAGCACTCTCACTTTACTTTTAGATACCTAAGTTCTGCCCCTCTAATGTGTGACTGCTTTGGGATCCCTATAAGATCCCTCCGAACTCTGATACATTAGATCTAGCCTTTCCACACTGCACTTACTCATTATGGTTATGAAAATCTGGGTGTGAGCACTTCCCGGGATCCCTTGAGGTCCTTAGGGAACTCTGACACACCCGGATTATATGAAAGGCTGTGAAACCTGCTAACATTGAGAATTCTGGAGACCTTGGACCTATTGGTAGGCCCCCTATAATATAACTTCTTATTTTTCTTATTCATTTATGTAATTCATGCAATGGTCTGTAATAATTTATTTATATACAATTATTGGGGATGGATAGTGAAAAAGGAGGGGTAACTATGCATGCTAAAGGGTAGAAATCATGTCTTTAGGTTTACATTTCTATTTGCGCAATAAAACTCATGTTTAGGACCAATATATGCAAATCATGCATTAGAAATCATGCTTCCTAGGTTTCATTTCTACTGCTTCAGCATACCATTTTGATACTACTGTTATATCATTTAGAAATCCTGTGCTAGGATAAATATATTAACATGAATCGTTATCATGTGTCATCATGCCATTACCATACTACGCGCTTAGAAATCCTGTTATAGGACAAATAACACTAAAAACTGTCACTTTGCATATTCTGAAACCAGCCTTAACACTGTGACTACTTTGCATTTAAACAACTTATTGTTTAGGAATTCTGCATATGAATCATTCTACATCTCTACCTGTGCATTAGATATCATGTTATAGGATCTTATTCATTCAATTATACCTTGCTTAACTACTAATGCATGAAAAGGTATAAAACAACTTCACTTAGTTTCTCTAAAACAACCGGCAATAATTCTATGTTTTGCAACACCTAGAACAACATGTTTAGGTAACAATTTACAATAGTTTCTCTAATAAAATAAATCTGCATATCTGCTTATGTTCTGAACTCACCTAGACACTATGTCTTAGGACCCTATACTGCCCTTATTTGTGTTTGAGTCGTGCTGTTTATGTGCATTGTATGTAGATGTAAACTTGAGCCTCTTATCTGCTCTTCCATGTTCCTATTTGCTGAAGTCCTATATGTTTTGCTTGTCGTCTTAGTATTTTTCCTTTAAACCTGATGGTCTGCCTAGAACTGCTCTTATAGGTAAAGGTCCTAAAATTCATCCAGGGCCATTAAGAAGGGACGGGTAATAACACGCAATAGAGGTTGCTGACCAACACTCTCTTTAATAACCTCTAAGGGGTGGGAAGGGTAGACATGGATATGGTGATCGGTGCGCTAATACCACGTGTAGCCCCTCTTTGAGGAGTGATTACCGGGTAGTGCACTGATTTGATCAATATGAAAAAAAACCTAGGACTCCCCTATCCTTTGTATACATGTTTAGATTATAATTCTTTCAAAACATTACTTAGATGTTAAATATTTTTCAAACTCTTGTGACACATGTGTGCTTAGACTGTAAATCTTTCAAAACTCTTTACTCGTTTAAACAATAATTTCCTATTTGCTACTTGCTTAAATTCACAAAGTTGTTTGGCCGGGAACCACAGTTGTGGACTCTGAGGGGTGCCCAACACCTTCCCCTTGGAGTAATTTCAATCCCTTACCCTTTCTCTGGTTATCTAAATCTTGATTGGTAAATGACCCTGAATAGGTGTCCTAACACACCTTAATTCGTTTGGTGGCGACTCTTCGAATCCTTGCATACCCATTTCCTAAAAGGAAACAAGTTGTCCCAATAATGCAAGACCCGGACTAATCCAAAAGGAGGAGTTGAAAAGGGGGCGCGACAATAATGGTGGTACAAAGATACATTTACAACGTCCCCACAGGGAGCCCTTTAAACAAACCAAGAAAGAAAGACCTAGTCTATCCTTGGGGGCTTAGCCTTCCCTTCGAGGGCTATGTCTTCGCCAGCTTCTCGGGATCAGCTCCCTCACTGGTCCTTTTCTCACTATCTTCAAACACCAGCCTTGGCACTGAACAAAATGAAGAATTTGGCGTCAATCCCATCCGCGTTGGCCTGCTCCATCTCCTCTGAGAGATCAAAGCCCTTAGCATGAATCTCCTCGAAGGTTTCCCTCCGAGATCTGCATCAGGCATACTCGCTGCTTCGTCTCTCTTTGTCGAAAGCCCCCCTCAACTCCACCTGAGCATCAATAGTATCTTTAGGTAGTTAACCACCTTCTTATCGGCCTTTGCCCGGACCTCTTCGGGTTCGGATCGAGCCTCTACGGTTTCATCCTTCATCTTCAAAAAAGAAATGTCTCAAGCTTAGGTATCTTGCCCGCCTGAATGGAGTTGTCCTCACGAGCACTACAGAGTTGAATTTCAAGGGCAGAGACCTTTGCCAAAGCATTTTTCTGGCCGCAACAAGGGCATCCATCTGTGCCTTCAATTCATTGCACTCGGAGTTAACCAGGTTGACTTCGCCCTGAAGGTGTTCTAGTTTGTCTTCATGCTCACGGGCTCAGGTCAATTCCGACCGAAGATGTAACTATTCCTTCTCCTTCTTGCTTCAAAGAAGCCTAAGGGATTTTTCCCGTTTAAGGATTTACATAACTTGACCTCACAGCGGAGCAACTTGGACTTAAGCTTGTCGAAGGACTACAAGAAAGAAGGTTCTGATAAGAAAAGGAGAAAGTACAAAGTTAGAAAAGTTATAATGACACCAAAGCTCATCACAGAACAGAGTCGTTGAGCCTCCTTAAAGTTCAAGTTTACGTCTACTGGTCCGGTCTCATCGACCCCAGTAGAGCCACCCTTGAAGGGGGCATGGTCACTTGGGACTCCGCCCGATTTAGGCGACCTCTTGCCTCGAACATCCCTCGAAGTACCTTCGAAGGGAGAAGAAATGATGGTAAAGGACATTCGCCCCTCCTCTCTTGTGGAATATCTCCCTCGAGGTTAGGGGCCTCGGGTCCAGAGGGCTTAACAACCTTAAGAGCCTTCCTGGTTCAATCCATCGACGTGGAGCCATCCCCTTCGAATACATTACCATCCGTATATCGGCCGATGAATATAAGATCTTCCTCTGTGGCTGCATCTTCTTTGCGCCTCCGGTCGGGCCATGATTCGCTATAAGCATCCTCGTCCCTCTAGGGCCCTTTATTTTTATTGTACTTCCTTGGATCCGAAGCCGAAGGTCCTTTGGCACATGGGGAGGTGGAGCCTAAGAGTCGAACCCAGCCCAGGAGGTCCTTGATCACGCCGGGGAACCACACAGTGGCTATAAAACCGAAAACAAATCAATTCAAAAGGGAAAGGAATTAGTGAAAAAAGAGAAAAGAGGGCATTCAGCTGATAAAGCATGTTCGGTGTAGTGACACTTACGCCTAATATTCCATTCCTCAGGAAATTCCATCTTTGTGGAAGGGATGATTTCCGAAGTCCTGACTCCAACGAAGCGGATCATCCACCCCCGTTCTTTATCTTCGTCGTTGTAGTTTGATTAGAGGAGTTGAAAGGGCGACCAATAGCGGTTCGTGGACTTTTCGAGAACCATGATGACAAGACCTCTATACAACCTTTCTGTCAAATCAGCTACTAACCTCACGTGGCTGATGTCATGATGGGGATATTGAATAGGCAAGAGTTCAAAACCGTTTCTTATCATTTCGCTCTAAGAAACGCGGGGACTATCTGTATACGGCAAAATCGGTGGTCCGATTTTGAGGTATCTATGGCACTCCAAGCCCGACCTCGAGAGGCTCGAAATAGAGCTTGAGATACATCCCCGAAGTGAAACCCCTCGAGAGAGCATATCTAAGGTTCGTTACAGTCAACCTCGAAGTAGTATAAATCAATGATCGTCATGGAAAGGCGGGAAATTCCTAAGGGCATGTGGCTAGGGCTGATAAGGTTGGTAGGAAATAGTACAAGTCCGTAGCAAATTGTCACATAGCTGTACCAATAACACTTCTTTGTCATAATTAGACATGTACTATGTTGGGATTCTCCCCTCCTATATAAAGGGGATCCTTGTCACTTTGTAACACACATGAAGATTCACTGTAATAGAACATTCTCTACTTTTCTCGCTTAAAAGTGCTCAATAGTTGCTCTACAGATTTATTGCTTTTCACTTATTGTGTTCATTTACCGTTCTTCATTTATTATTCATTGTTACTCACTACAAACCGACCCCGAGGCCCCCAAATCTTGAGATAACTTTGGTTTGCTTTTCTTGCTTTCCCTACTTACATTTAACATTTCTTATCTAAAAACTAGTATTAAAATAGATCACGTATTTTTAGAACCACAAATCAAATATAATTGTTGATATCATTTTTCAAGGTAAACACCAGCCAACTCAATACTTAAGCATAAGGTAACCTTTTCATTTAATTCAATATTATCCGATGTTTTCATAAAGTGATCATTTTAGCATTTCTAACAAATAAAGATAGGTAAGCAATTCAACTCTTTCCCAAAACCCGGAGTCATCATTCATGAGAATCTAAAGAAAATACACAAGTCTGATGCAGTATCTCTAATACAAGATAATTCTAGGAGCGTAAGTACTAAAGAAGTAAGAAACAGAAGGCAGGGCTGCGGACGCATGCAGCTACCTTGCAAATCTTCGTGAATCCCCGGGGACAGGTAAACAACTCACTCAGCCCTAGCACCTGAATCTGTAGACAAGGTGCAGGGAGTAATGTGAGTATGCCTGTCGCGCCCCCTTTTTCCTCTTGGAGTCCGGGTTTATGACATTTGGTTGAGACAACTTGTTCCTTTTGGGAAATGGGTTTTGCATTTTTGAAGAGTCGCCACCTAACGATTTTTAATGTGCGTTAGGGCACCTAAGAGGTTCATTTATAACTACGTTTTGTAACCAGAGATGGGTAAGGGCTTGAAATTATCCTAAGGGGAAGGTGTTAGGCACCCCTCAAGGTCCACAAATATGGTTTCCCGCCAAACAACTTTATTGTGAATTTGTACAATGTAGCAAATAAAACAAATAAGGCTCAAGTAGTAGGGGATTTGAGTCTAAGATATGTGAGAAAAAAAACAATTAAATGAAGAACTAGCTTTTGAAAAGAATTACAATCTAAGCATGTTTATTAAAAGAAAGTAAAGGAATGTCCTAGGTTTGTTTATAATATGGATCACCTCAATGCAATACCCGGTATGACACTCCTCAAAGAGGGGCTACACGTGGTATTAGTGCACCGGTCATCATGTCCATATTCTACCCTTTCCCACCCCGTGAAGGTAACTAAAGCGCGTGTTGGTCACGAACTCTATTGCATGTTGTTACCCTTTCCTATCAGTCCAGGAGGATTTTAGGACTTCTATCCAATAAGGTAGGTGCTAGGCAGACCCTCAGGTTTTAAAGGTGAAAATGCTAAGGCGACATATAATAAACAAGTAGGACTGCAGATAAAGGGAAAGCAGATAAAGGCTCAAGTATTCCTCCACACACAGTACACATAAACAGCATGTCTCATACACAACTAAGGTCCATATTAATTCAGAATCCTAAAGCATGGTATCTAGGTGATTTAAAAAATGTCAAAGAAACAGGCCTTTTATTTCATAACTCAGAGAGGAAGTCCTAATCAGTTTTGCCTACTGATTTTAAACATGCTGATGGTTAAGCAGTATACGTAAAGAAGCAGACTTCTAGTTTTAACAACTTTAATCACCTAAGGCTGGCCTCGGCGTGGGACAATGCTCATTAGTTGCTAGGATTATTAGAGAACTGTTTGAATTATATCACTAAACATGTTGTTCTAAATGTCCAGGATTCAGGAATTGTTACCAGTTATGTGAATCTGTATTTATCCATGATTTACTAGAGATGCATAAATGGATGTGAATGCAATCCTAATGGTAGGATACCTAATTCAAAAAATGCAAATGACATAGATTCAAGACTTAAGCAAGATTTTCTAAATGCATAAATGCTTGAACATGCTTTTAGAATATGCAGAAAAGACAGAACGATTTGTTTATTAGCGTGGTTTTTATCCTGAAGCATGATTTCTAAGTGTACATGGCAGCGTATGACATTGGCAAAGTACAAATTATTAACATGTTTTAACACATAAATTTATAAGTTATATGCATATGCTGAAAACAATAGACATAGGACCTAAGAGGCTGGGTTTCTAGTGCATGCATGAATCCTAAACATGGTTTCTATTATGCAATCAAGAACATAAGCCTAAGGACATGTTTCTACCCTTTAATAACTATAGCGTGCGTAGTACCCATCCCTTTGCACTACCCATCCCTAAAGAGTTTTTTTCAAATAAATATTACAGGCCTCTGAATATGAATTACATAAATAAAAGTAAGAAAGGAAGAAGTTAACTATAGGGAGCCTTCATAATAGGCCCAAATCTCCAGGTACTCAATGCCAAGTAATGATTCACAACCTTTCTCACAATCCAGGTGTGTCAGAGTTCCCTAAGGACCTCAGGGGATCCCGGGCAGTGCTCACACCCAAATTTCATTACCAAAGGTAGAGTAAGTGCAGTGTGGAAATGGCCAGCTCTTGTGTGTCAAAGTTCAGAGGGAGCTCAAGGGTCCCAAGGCAATGTTCACACATAAGGGGAGGATCCTAAGGGGTCTGAGAATATAGTGAGAGTGCTGGATATAATTTGAAAAGAGTTAAGTTGAAAAAAAAACAATTTGAAAATGATCCATCTAGAATCACATCTTGAAGGAAAAGAAGAATTTTAATTCTCATTGAAAACAGTTTTGGAGAGAGTAAATAAGACAGTCTCAGAATCAGAACAACACATATAATTCAGGGAAGCAAACTTAAACTTGGAGGCAAAGAGGAATGGGACAAGTAGTTTACATGTAAGAGCACATTTGCATATAGATCAGAGAAGACATTTCAAGACTCAACAAACACAATATATTTCATTACAAAGTGTTCATGCCAAGAGTTTGACAGTGTTAGATTGGGGGATGCCCAACAGGTTCACACATCAAGTTCAGGGAGAGGGCTCAAGATTACTCAATAGCTAAAGGGGGGTCATGTATACATGCTGATAATGTACTGGCGTAAGGGGAATAGTGTAGAATGTAGCAGACTAATAGGGGAAGCAATAAACATTCTGAAATAAGGGGAAGAGGGATCATATAGACAGAATAGAGATGCTAGTTACAGAGTAAGCAGTAAAACTACAAGTACAGACATAAAGAAATAAGGGAAAGTGCAATACGAACACAAACATGTTGTTTTGGATGCTAGAAATCAAATAAAGGACATACCAGTGAAGAATGCGAGAATAGAACAGTAGTGTGCAGGTGAATAGAGCAATAGCACAGTAGTATGCAGAACAATAGAGCAGTAATGAACTAGTCAGTCTTGGCTTTCAGCCGATTGAGTGGCTAGTAATTAATAAGAGAAGCAAGAAAGAAGGTATATGAGAGTAAGTGAGAGTTCAGAGCAGTGAGTATCCCGGTCTCTTTTCTTATGCTAGAGAAAGTGTATTTATAGTTCTTAAAACGAGTAGAGAGTAACATAATTATAGAAACAATATCAATTAAAAATCAATCAGAGGTTTAGACTCCCTTCAATCAGGGAGTCATGATTCTAACGGGTGTAATTTATATCAAATAAGGAAAGAATCACTTAGAAGGCTGATTATACCATAATAGGAGTAGTAAAGAATGTGGCATGTAATAAAGGTCAAGTACATAGTATCTCAAGTAAGGAAAATATATAGTGGGTTGCTTATATGGTAAAAATACAAATTAGTTTTGGAAATTAGCCCTAGAATCACGGATGGGACTAAAATCCCAAGGAATCATTCTTAATTAATGAAAACATATCAGAATCAAGGAAATAATTCAAATCAATACGGGATTATATGCACAGATTATAGATTCAAAGAGAAGATCATACATGAGCGGGGTAACATAAAACCAACCTTAATTAGAGAAATATCTCAAGAATCAGTATGGAATATCATGCAAGATCAATGAAGAACCAATCATAGGGATTCGAAGACCCACAAATAGAGAACAATACTGATTTTAGGAGAAATTAGCACAAGCTTATGAGAACCAACAAAATATACTCGAAAGTCAGAAACCCTAATAAGAAAACATAGGGTAAAACCATATAAGTCAAGAATTAACATGAGCATAGTTCAAACTTAACAGAATAATCATAATATAGGCAAGAGCGATCGAAATCAGAAACCCTAATCAAGCACACATTGGGTAAAAATCACAGAATCACACGATGCTCATGAGAAACAAACACATATGCAAGTTAATCGAACATATACTCAAAGACAGACTCAGAGTCAAAGATTAAAGTATGAAACTTAGGGCTTTAAACATAAAAACCCAGATAAAAGAGAGGAACTTAGATGAACATTTAAATATGATGAAAACCATAGAATAGTATTAAAAATCGGAAGGAAAGCGTTTTGAAAAGAGGTTTTAAAAACCCTAATTTCGAAGATAAAGAGTCATTTTTAGGGAAAATCGGAAAAGCTTTAAAGAAACAAGAGAGTATCTCATAATGTGCCCAGATCTATTGCAGATATAAGAAAATCAGGGGCTAACAATTTAGGGTTTCATAGAGACAATCCAAAGAGAAGGAGAAACGGCTTAGGAACCATTGGTTCTAGTAGGAAATAATAGGATCTTACTCGGACGGCCATGGACGGCTGCAAAATGGCTTGCGTAACCATGAGAGGTGAGTGAACCATCTTCTGGTTCCTCTGAGGGCCTCAAGGTAGTGATACCCGACATAGGAATAAAGCAAGGGTCAAGAGATGATGAGAGGCCATGGTTTCCAGCGGGGAAAGTGGCAGGAGGAGATGAACAGACTTCATCGGAGAAGAGGAGACAAGGGAAGGTTCTAGAGAGAACTTGGGGATAGAGTATGAATGAGAGACNGGGGGGGGGGGGGGGGGGGGTAGTTAGGTAAGGGTTGATTTGTTAAATACCCGTTTAAATAGATAAATAATTAATAAAAATAGCTAATAATTACATAAAATGAAATTAATGCTAAAAAAGTGAAATTAAGGTAATTAACTAATATCAAAATATAAAATGACTAGTTGTTGAATTAAAATGGTATAAAATGTACATTTAGGCTATAACTGCAAAATTATTGTAATTATAGCTAAATAATGCCAAATTGGCTAATTTGTGAAATAATTAAATCCTAATAGGATTAAAAATGATATATTGAGCTAGAAATTTTGAAAATTATTTCTAATATAATTTATGAATACTTATTGAATATAAAGTACTGAATAAATTGGAAAAAAATTAATAAAATATGGAAAATCATGAAAAAATACCAGTTATTATAAAAAGTGATTTTGAAGGTATATATGCAAATTTTAAAATAGTTTGAGGAAAAATTGGGTATGAACAGCTGCCCCTCTTTACCCGGGAAGGATGAAAGAGTTGTCGGGTAAAGATATGATGACCAATTTTTGACCGAGTGAAACAGTTTGAAGAGATTTAGGCCGCACCTTGGTTTCTGAGTTGCCTACATATCCCTAGTTTTACAGGAATCAGACCGTAAGTAGTTCAGGAGTCATCGGCGAAGTATACCGATGGAGTTTTTTACAAGAACGAATGCAACGTATGGGGTTAGGTGAATAAACGACTTACGATGGTGTATAGGAGAACTGGAGCGGGACTGCTCCTGCCAGGACGACCATTGCACGCCAGATTACCTGGAAATAAATGATATAAGCATATGTTGTGCGTAATTTAAACATGATGCAAGTTCCCGTTGGACCATGAATGTTGTCTTCGGACAGTTAAGGATGGCGTCCTCAGAACATGATGTCCTGGTCCATGGATTTCTTGATGCAGGATTCACATGCCATGAAATGATGTTCTCGGTCCATGAGGATGGTGCCTCTGAACCATGACGCCTTTGAATAATGATATGCAAAATTTGAAAAGGATCCTCGGGCCATGGCATGGTGTTCTCAGGCCATGAAGATGGTGCCTCCGAACGATGACGCCTTTGGATAAGTTGGCGATATTTCAGCCCATGAGAAATGCAATACTATGATGCTGACAAGACAGAGCTTAGTCTTGCATATTGAAGGGCAGATCTTAGCCCGAAGAAAAAGCGAAATAAACAGTGCTTGAGACAGCATTTAGTTTGAAGAAAAAGTAAATTGGAGGCAAAGCTTAGCCTTGGAAGGCAGAAAAGTAGCCTTATGAAGAAGGAGGTAAAGCTTAACCTCGAAAGGCAGAATGGTGCCTTATGAAAGATGGAAGGCAGAATGGTATCCTTATGCAAAGATGCAATGCAGATGGAGACATCGTTTACTCTCGAAAGGCAGAAAGGTAGCCTTATGCAGGTTGGAAGGTAGAATGGTAGCCTTATGCAATGCAGATGGAAACAACGTTTAGTCTTGGAAGGCGAAAAGGTAGCCTTAAACAGGTTGGAAGGCATAATGGTAGCCTTATGCAATGCAGATGGAGACACCATTTAGTCTCGGAAGGCAGAAAGGTAGCCTTATGCAGGTTGGAAGGCAGAATGGTAGCCTTATGCAAAGATGTGAATGCAGATGGAGATAGTGTTTAGTCTCGAAAGGCAGAAAGGTAGCCTTTGCAGAGATGCGAATGCAGATGGAGTCATCGTTTAGTCTCGAAAGCAGAAAGGTAGCCTTGTGTAGGAAATAAAATGAAAATAGGATTTCTTAGCTGATAGCAGATTGCAACATTGTGGTTTTTGAGCATGTGATGGTTTCGAGAATTGTGATTCTAAATACGTTCGTTCTTTGTGCGGGCATTGAACTTTGGAATTTGCAATTTTGTGACTTCTTAGCGTGTTTATCCTTTGCGCCTGCATCCGAAGAAAAATCGTGAGTTTTGTAAACGGGGGGGTTAGTTCGTATCACCGCTGACTTTTCTTGACTTGCTGGGCTTGATCTGATAATATTGTCTGTATCATTGGGGTAGCGTTGCATAAAAAAGTTGTTTCAAGAACAAACATGCATTATTTTGTAAAAGTATATCATAATGTATTTTAAAATAATTTTGGGATGAACCGACGACTGTGACATGGTTCGAGACATTGCAACCTCTCATACTACAGAATTTTGAGGGTCCTCCTCAAAATTCTGCCCCAGTTTGATGGGTGACTGTTGCTCGTGCGACGATTGGCTGAACTTGCTTCATAATTTTGAGGGTCCTCCTCAAAATTCTGCCCCACTTTCCAATTTGCAGGGGAAAATGAATTTCTTATTGAATTATGACCGAACCCATAGGGTTGCCTATGTATCTTCTCTTAAATAGGAATCAATTTAGGCGTAGTTCAATTTACATCATTGATAACAGTACAAAGGATTACACATAGTATCGTTTGACTGCATCTGAATTGATTGGCTTTGGCCAGACTTCCCCGTCCATTTCTGCAAGTAAGAGCTCCTTCTGTCAATACTCGGTGAAACATATACGGACCTTTCCAGTTGGGAGAGAATTTCCCTTTGACATCATCTTGTTGTGGAAAGATCTTCTTTAACACCAGCTGCCCTGGTGCGAACTGTCTTGGCTTGACTTTCTTTCTGAAGGCTCTAGTCATTCTATTCTGGTAGAGTTGACCATGGCAGGCTGCATTCATTCTCTTTCCATCTATGAGGGCCAACTGCTCATAACGATTCTTTACCCACTCTGCATCGCTGAACTCAGCTTCTTGTATGATTCTTAAGGAAGGAATCTCTACTTTGTCGGGAATAACAACTTTCGTACCATAAACCAACAGGTAAGGAGTTCCCCCGGTCGATATGCGGACCGTGGTGCGATATCTTAGTAAAGAAAATGATAGCTTCTTGTGCCACTGCTTATGCTTCTCTATCATTTTCCTCAATAGCTTCTTGATGTTTTTGTTGGCGGCCTCTACAGCTCCATTCATCTGAGGTTGGTAGGCTGTGGAATTATTGTGTTTGATTTTGAAAGTCTCACACATAGCTTTCATCAGGTCGCTGTTGAGATTGGAACCATTACCGGTGATGATTGACTCTGGAACTCTGAACCGGTAAATGATGCGGTTGCGGACAAAGTCTGCCACAACTTTCCTAGTCACTGCATTGTAGGATGCTGCATCGACCCATTTAGTGAAATAATCAATTGCTACGAGGATGAACCTGTGTCCGTTGGAGGCGACATGCTCGATTGATTCAATAACGTCCATGCCCCAAGCGGCGAACGACCATGGTGAGCTTGGGGCATTAAGCTTATTTGGAGGTACCTTTATCATGTCTGCATGTATCCGACAGCGGTGGCATTTCCGGACATACTGGATGCAGTCTGTTTCCATAGCCATCCAAAAGTAGCCAGCTTGGAGTATCTTCTTTTCCAAAACAAAATCGTTCATATGTGGACTGCAGGTCCCAGCATGAATTTCCCCTAGTAGATTCGATGTTGCCTTTGTGTCGACACATCTTAATAATCCCAAATCGGGAGGCCTCCTATACAGGATTCCTCCACTGTGAAAGAAGTTGTTGGATATTCTCCGAAGCGTGCGCTGCTAAGTAGGATTTGCAATCTCTGGGTACTCTCATTTTTCCAAATACTCCTTGATATCATGAAACCAAGGCTTTCCGTCTGCTTCTTCTTCGACATGGTCACAATAAGCTTGCTGATTATGGATCTTCACGAGAATAGGATCAATTAAATTCTTATCCGGGTGCTGGATCATTGAGGACAAAGTAGCCAAGGCATCGACAAACTCATTTTGAATTCTAGGAACGTGCCGAAATTCTATCTTTGTGAACCTCTTTCTCAATTCCTGCACGTGATGCAGATAAGGAGATATCTTGGAATTCTTGGTCGCCCACTCTCCTTGTACCTGGTGTACCAGAAGGTCTGAATCACCAATCACTAACAGCTCCTGAACATTCACGTCAATGTCCATGTTGAGCCCTAGTATGCATGCCTCATATTCAGCTATGTTGTTGGTGCAGGGAAATCTGAGTTTGGCGGATACCGGATAATGCTGACCAATTTCCGATATTATGACTGCTCCCATGCCGACTCCTTTGAAGTTCTCTGCTCCATCGAAGAACATTCTCCAACCGTCGTAGGATTCTGCAATGTCTTCTCCTATGAATGATACCTCATTTTTAGGAAAATACGTTTTCAGAGGCTCGTATTCTCTGTCCACGGGGTTCTCAGCAAGGTGATATGCCAGTGCCTGTCCCTTTACCGCTTTCTGAGTCACATAGATATTGTCGAACTCACTCAGCAGGATTTGCCACTTGGCTAGCTTGCTAGTGGGCATGGGCTTCTGAAAGATGTACTTCAATGGATCCATTCTCGATATGAGATATGTAGTATATGCACATAAATATTGCCTCAGCTTATGAGATACCCAAGTCAAAGTGTAGCAGGTGCGTTCTAATAGAGAATACCGGGCCTCATACAAAGTGAATTTCTTGCTGAGATAATAGATTGCTTGCTCCTTTCTTCCTGTTTCGTCGTGCTTCCCCAGAATGCAACCGAAGACTCCATCTAACACTGCAAGGTAGAGTAGCAAAGGTCCTGGCTCAGGTGGTACTAGGACTGGCGGCATTGACAGGTACTCCTTGATTCTGTCGAAGGCATTTTGGCAATCATCGGTCCATTTGGTTGCGGAGTCTTTCCTTAGCATTTTGAAGATCGGCTCACATATAACTGTGGATTGTGCTATGAACCGACTGATGTAGTTAAGCCGTCCCAAGAAACTCATCACATCTTTCTTGTTCCTTGGCAGTGGTAGCTCTTGAATGGATTTGACCTTTGATGGATCCAGTTCTATCCCTCGACGGCTCACAATAAACCCAAGCACTTTCCCAACAGGAACCCCGAATACACATTTCGCGGGATTCAGCTTCAGATTGTATTTCCGCAACCTGTTGAAGAACATCTTCAAATCTGCTATGTGATCAGTGGCTTTCTTGGATTTGATAATAACGTCATCCACATACACCTCAATCTCCTTGTGAATCATATCATGGAAGATAGTGGTCATAGCCCTAATGTAGGTGGCCCGTGCTTTCTTCAGGCCGAATGGCATGTTCTTGTAACAGTATACTCCCCACGGCGTAATAAAAGCTATTTTCTCAGCATCTTCCTCATCCATCCATATCTGATGATAACCAGAGAAGCAATCCACGAATGATTGTAGTTCATGCTTGGCGCAATTGTCAATCAGGATGTGTATGTTTGGCAAAGGGAAGTCATCTTTTGGACTGGCCCGATTGAGATCTCAGTAGTCCACACAGACTCTGACCTTCCCATCTTTCTTTGGTACTGGCGCGATGTTAGCTAACCATGTCGGGTACTCAACTACCCTGAGAACCTTGGCGTTGATCTGCTTGGTGACCTCCTCCTTGATTTTTAAACTCATGTCAGGCTTGAATTTTCCGAGCCTTTGCTTGACTGGCGGACACATTCGCTTGGTTGGCAGTTTGTGAGCCACAATAGATGTACTCAGACCAGTCATGTCATCATACGACCAGGCGAATATGTCCTCATACCCGTTTAGGAATTCTGTGTATTCCTTCTTTTCTAACGGCGACAAATGAATGCTGATTCGTGTTTCCTTAATGTTTTCTGAATCTCCCAGGTTGATAACTTCAGTCTCGACCATGTTGGACTTAGGTCTGTTCTCAAAATTCTCAACTTCTTTGACAATCTCGTCAGGTATATCATCTTCTTCTGAATCAATGTCTGTTTGTTGCGTTGTCTCATTGCATGTCATAGTCATTGGTTCATCAAAACAAGTAATAGTAATGTTGTATAAATAAAGTAGTGAGAGAAAATGATAGCAATAAATATTGATTCATAAGAAAATTGAAACGCCTTTGATAAATTGAATAATTGTTTTGAAAACTTAAAGATCTTATTGCTGGAATTAAAATGCGAAAAGGAAATTATTTAGTAAACAAAATAGTGAATAATGCTTGTTTTAGCCTTGCTACCCCGAGGCTCGTCGGGCTTTGGTTGTCCTGATGGTCTAGTTCTTGAGGTACGTCCCTCTGCTCACAGCCTGTATGGAAGGGCCTTCCTCCCCCTCCTCCTCGAGAATGACACAACATTCCATGTTACAATCCTCCAGGAACAAGTTCCTCAATGCAGCCAGTTCTTCCTCTTCATCTGACCCATAAATAATGTCGGCCTATTGGAAGGTCTGCTCCAGATGCGGTATCGGCTTATCTAATGGGTATTAGGGACCGCACCATGGTGGCGACCAGCTTTTGAATTCTTCCCAAGTGTACTCGTATCCCAAACCAAAAGTAGTGCCATGTTTCTTGAGCTTGATGGTTTCGATATCCCTTGAAGGTTCGTGCCGAGCCCTTTACCGGGCTCGTACCCTTGCTAACTCATCATACTTGTGATTTTGCTATCCCACCATTTTTCTTTATCGATAGCGTTGACACGTTCAATGTGGTAGTAAGTTTCTCCACCTAGCTTCTTTCTTCCCTCGATTGTCGGAACAGTCTGGCGACTGTAAATAGGGTTGCTACCATCATCGTGAATGATCACTTCCTGGTGATTCCATTCGAACTTCATAGCCTTATGCAGTGTTGATGCTACAGCCCCAGCAGTATGGATCCATGGCCGTCCCAACATCAAATTGTAAGATGCTGGCACATCTATCACCTGGAAATCGACCTCGAACTAGGTCGGTCCCATTTGCAGGCATAGGTTAATTTCACCAATGGTTGACCTTTGGAAACCATTGAAAGATTTTACATTGATTTCCCCATCTTTTATCTCATGCAAACGTTTGCCCAATTTCTTGATTGTTATCAACAAACAGATGATGAGACTGGATCCTCCATCGATCAAAATTCTGGTGATGAAATAATCTTCACATTGCACTGCGATGTGCAGTGCTTTGTTACGGCCCAACCCTTCAGGAGGTAGCTTGTCCTCATGGAAAGTGCTCTTGTGGCTTTCCAACACTTTTTTTAAGCAATCCACTAGGCAGTGCCTAGGGCTAGTTTTTATTTATATATAGTAAAATAAAACAAAGTATCATGTCGTCTTGCAAAGTGCAAAACCATAATTTATTCCTATCACATAAATCCTATTATCAAATTTGGGCTTGAACATCCCAAACTTGATATTACACACTGAAATACTAATACTATGAACACTACTGTCTAAAATTTGCATAAGAGATATCCAAGATAATGTGTAAACTTTGTTGTCTTGATACTCACTCATGCTGTGCTGCTCGATCCATGTGTAGTTCATAATCATTGCTTCAAGTAAGATACAGAATGTTAATTTGCATTTCATATCAACTTTTTGAATTCGATCCCTTTTGTGTCTATCAGCTTCTTGTTTCACTGTCTCCATAGTCTGTCTCCATAGTTTGCCTTATAACCATCCCAGTTCTGTACCTTGCACGTTTGTTTCCAGTTATCCTTAGGTAAAACCAAGTAAAGCATACTGACCTTATGTTTCCAGTAAAACCAAGTAAAGTATACTGAACTTATGGACAGTCCAGTTATACTATTTTTGATTCCTTTGGCATGTGTGTTCTCTTTGTTTTGCATTAATATCTTTCTCCAACTGATATCTTTTGTGTTATACTGTATTTGTGTTTGCTCCAACACGACTGTTGTGGAGTACATAAGGTATCCTTCTTCCATTTTTGCTTATACATACTTATGCATGTCTCCTTTCCTTCTTCCAGGGAATGAGCATATAGTGCTAATACCACCCTTGGATGTCGTAGTGAGTGGCAGGTATAAGTATTGTATCATTTCCTGGTGATCTTTCTTTCTTCCTTCGATGCTATTTCCTATCCTGACTTTCCTTCCAGTGGAATGAGTGCTAGGCACTGCTATCCCCAATTCTGGCAATTCAGAGGACATTAGCACTGATATTGTACCTGCAAAACAGACAACAAAGTTAGTGTAACAATGGACAACCATGAACTCCTCATTATTGATTTGTTCATATCCATCTGATACTTGACAAACTAAGGCTCCAAAATATATCTTCACACTCTCCTCTTGATTATGATCACCATTATCTTCCAGGCTCCTTTCACTTCCTCCCTTTGTTTCATTTAGTTTCTTGCAACCTTGATCCTGAGATATGGCCATTGGTGCTTGTCTTCATTTACTATCCTCCTGCCAATTGCATCTAGCTCCCAATAGTCATAGCATTCAATATCTTCTACATCCAGGGCATAATTTGCTAAATGATCAGCCAGTCTATTTCCTTCTCTATATGTGTGTGAAACCTTGATGTTGTATTCCTCTTTAAATTTCATTATCTCCTCAATCTGGTCTATGATAGTCCAAGGAGGTTTCCACAATCCTTCTACTATGTTTTTTAGTAACATCGAATCTGTTTGCAAACAGATCTGCAGATAATTCATTGCCTTGCACACTCTCAATGCTTCAACCATGGCCTTGACCTCTGCTTCATTATTTGAGCTTTCCTCTATTTCTCTTCCTGCTGCATACTTGACATCACCCCTATCATCCCTAAGACAAAATCCAATGCCACTTCTACCTGGATTCCCTCTGCTTGCCCCATCACAGTTCACCTTAATCCATCCTTCTTCAGGTAGTTTCCATATTACTTTCTCATGTTTAAGTTTAGGCGTGTACTTCCGTAGCATATTGATCAATTCAGTCCATCTATGAGGAACATTTAGTCCTGGTTTCCTTACTTGTACCAGTGCTTGTAAGGTTGTAGATACTTGATATATTACTCGACTGACTGATACGACCTCCCCATATTTCAAACTGTTTCTCCTCTTCCACAATTCCCACAAAATACATGCTGGGAGGGCCTGCATTATATGCTTGATTCTAGGAATAACTTGTGCAGTCCAGCATTTAGTGATAGTTTGGTGTAGTGTCAACCTTTCTATTGAAATTCCAGCTCTTTGAGTGAAGTATTTCCACACTGTTTTAGCAGCATTCGATGTATAAAATAGGTGCACCAATGTTTCTTCCTTGGGCTCAGCACAGCACCAACATTTAGATGGCATACAATATCCCAGTCTTTTCATAAAATCATCCAGAGGCAATCTAGCTTTCCAAACCTTCCACATAAAGAAAGAAATCTTGAAGGGCAATCCCTTTACCCACATATTTTTATATGCCAAGCTAGGATTGTCTCTGTTTCTCAAATATTCCCATGCAGATTTGATACTGAAATTAGCTCTTGTTTCCAGCATCCAGATGGGCATGTCCAGTGTGTTTTGCATTACTGGAGGTGAGACAT
>ML401790.1:0-19875 GCA_005239525.1 Nicotiana knightiana
ATCCTATATTACTTGTCGACCACGTACACTTGCGTGTGCATTGGGAAATCAACCAACACTCGATGATGTCCCTTTCTACAATAATCTTTAGGTGCCATATATGTTGAGCTTCACATTTGTACGGGATGTCGTCATCCTGAAAATCTGCCCTGTAATGACTCATTTTAGAAACTCGCAGTATGACTTGCTTCTTTCCTGCGTGTCTCATAACCCTGATGGGAACATAAGGGTATATTCCCTTAACCCGATCAACACCAAGTCCGGAGCGCCCCTAGACCTGATGATGAATTTACGAGTAGGGAACCATTCGAACATCCATTGAACCAGGTCCTCAATCAAATTGTCGAAAAACTACACCCATTCTGTAGCATTCTCCGGTTGAGCAAACATGTCTGGGATGAAGGTCATTATCTTAGGGTGATGAAAGGCTATGTGATCATTCCACGGCCTACGTGGAAACTCTTGGTAGTATCGACCTCTCTAGAGGTGTTCTAGCAACCAAACCTGTAGCAGCGGATTACAACCCTTGAAGTGTTTGAACCCTTTTTGGCAGCGATCCAAGGCCCGATATATGTCTGCTATAATCATAGGGATGATAGTATTTGTTTGCCCCTCGATTCCTTCCACTAGAGTTTTAGATACCATGGCCAGTCTGATGTGAATCTTGTCTCCTTTGCTTGGAAACACTATCATACCCAGGAAGCAGACGATGAACACAAAAACCATGCGGTGAATACAACCCAAGGAAGTGATAGAGAATTCATCATGGAAGATACAATAGGATTTACTATGACCATATCGTTCATAAAGGTAGTCAAAGGGTATGTAGGACTCCTTCAGACATTCCAAATCATCGTTCTTTTTCAAACCCATCATTTTCAGAAACCCCCCAGCGGTACAATTTTTCGGCACCAATAAACCCGGACACTCCCAACGTAATCTAGCGAATCCCCCTATCTCCTCCAAGATAGGGGTCATTTCTATGTTTCCAAAACGGAACTCTGACCTTTCTCCGTCCCAGAACATAGTGGCCGCTTCAACCAACATATTGTTTGGTTGGATGTCCAATAAAGAGGGTAAGTTTCCGAGGACCCTTTTCACATGGTCTTTGTCGCTTGGCGAAAGGTTCTCCCACCAATCCAGAAACAATGGTGGTATTCTTTGGACCATGCCGAATCTGGGGAGTTCGTGCCTCATTTTCTACAAAACAAATAAGGATAGACCATTTCCCCCTCTAGATTAGGCTACTTATACATCAGTGATTAGCATATTGGCACTTATTTCTCCAAATTAATGCACGGATCGTGGTTGCGTCCGTTGGGATTATGGACACCGGTGGACTTTTGGACAAGACTTTTCCTAAAGGGTTATTATGTGGAGAACATATTAACCCTGGCTAAGTTTGACCATGATGCATGTACAATAAATCAGAGTAAGGTTTTTATAGAGGTCTAGATCAGTACCCTCAAGTGGATGACTTGAGGGGGAAAGGCACGTAACCTTCGACTGCACCGCTGACCGACTAGTTTTACCGCAAATAATCCTTTCCGAATTCAAAGGTATGATATATAGGAAGAGTGCAAACACTCATCAAGCGTTGCTATAGTATTGATTACGCACGAGTGGAATATGATGTTGAGCATGATTTATGCAACAGAAAATAGCACGTTGTCACGTATTTGCACGTTAAAAATAATAAATGCGATATTTAATAATTGAAAAGGCGTTTAAAAAAAAGAAAGAAAACAAAGAGACAAGTCAGTTTCCATAATAAAGAGTAAAAAAAACAAGAAAGAGAAATCGTAAAGACTTAAAAAATAGGAAACTAAATTCACATAAAGTGGGAAAGGGAAAGGGTGTGACAGGTATTACCAGAATAAACCATGCTTAAAGAGTAATTCACAAAAATCAAATTTGTTATGGTAAGATCCTAGGGGTATTCCCCAGCAGAGTCTCCATGCTGTCGCGCCCCCTTTTTCTCGCGAAAGCGAGTTTCGACATTTCTAAGACAACTCCCTTCCTTTTGGGATGGGATATGGGATTTGAAGAGTCTCCACCACCTAACGGATTAAGGTGCATTAGGGCACCTACAATAATTAACTCATGAAACTAGTTTGCATCACCAGAGATCGGGTAAGGGCTCGAAATTACATTGAGGGGAAGGTGTTAGGCACTCCTCGAGGTTCACAACTGTGGGTCCCAGCCGAACTTAATTAAGCGAATTAGTCTCTAAAGGAAAATAAAGCAATTTAGACAACTATTATTTTAAAACAGGAATTAAAGAGGTCCTATGTTTTTTAGCCTATAGGATCATTTTCATGCAATACTTTGTAACTTTCCTAGGTTTGGGTACTACACATAGTATTAATGCACAAGTCATCATCTCCTTTACTACCTAATTACTATCTTTCAGTTGTTACCTAAGCGTTCTAGTAGCTTCTAACTCGTTCCTTATGCATGCGTACCCGTCCCTTTCCTATAGTCCTGGAGGTGTTTAGGACCTCTATTTAAGGTGGTTCTAGACTGACCTAGGTTGCTTAAAATGATAAAACGCTAGGCGACAAACAAAATTCAAATAGGACTATCACAGAAGAGCAACTAAAGGCTCATGTTAACCTCCACAAATAGTCAACAAATGCACGCAATTCAATCCGCAAATTCCATTAATTTAGGATCCTATAGGCAGGATTTCTAGATGAGCAGAAAGAGAGTATAGAGAAGTAGTGTGTTTAAGGTGAGCATCGGGACCTATCGATTTGCCTACTGATTTTGATTAAGTTCTGAATCTGGGCAAATTTCAAGCAGTAAGAAATCACAGTTTTAGGCCTAGAATTCTTAATAAACCTACAGGTTTGCCTAAGTGATAACCAGAATAGAATCCTATAGGCATGGTATCTACAATTGTTAATTATAGACCTATAACAACGAGTTACTGATTTTAACAGACAGGTTTTTATCTCTTTAGATCCTATAGGCATGCTTTCTACTTTTGCAGAATTAGTTAACTCCTATAAGCATGATTTCTAAGTGTTGAAACTGATTACAAACATGATTTCTAAACTTACAATTGTTTTACTCTATAGGCATGATATCTATTAGTTTAAATCCTATAGACATGATTTCTAGGTTTTGAAACTGATTCCTTTTATTTTTGTAGGCATGGTTTCTAAGTTGAAACTTATTTTTATTTCGTATAGGCATGATATCTATTAATCACATTTGGCAGGATTTTTAAAGCAAATTTCCAGGAAAGTTTATTAGCTCAAACAAATGGAATCCTATATACATGACCACTAATGCACATTGAGAATGGAAATATGTGTAGATCCTAAGAACATGGATTCTAATGCAGAATTACCAAAAGACCTATAGACAGTGTCTCTAATATGCATGATCACAAACAGTCAAGAAAAAAATCCTATAGGCAGAATTTCTAAACGATTAGTAACACTCACACAATCAACACAGTAACCCTATAGACAGGATTTCTACCCGAGTTTTGAACAAAAATATATAACCCTCCCCCCCTCCTAACTTTTACTAATAACCCCAGATTTGTTATTACTGAGATTTACATTATTACATCCCAATATGAATGAATTGCATAATACTATCACTACACTATAGGGAGCCTTAGCAGGCCCAATATTAACTTGGAAACCAGGCCTTCAAGAAAAGCAAGTCTGAAGCATAATGAGTTCCATACATGGCACATAAAATTAGGTCTCTAATGTGTCAAAGTTACCAAGGCCCTCAGGGACCCCGGGCAATGCTCACACCAGAACCTCACTTAGAAAACAGTTCATAAAAGTTTGGCAGACCAGCCCCAATGTGTCAGAGTTCGGAGGAGTCTCAAGGACCTTAGGCAGTGCTCACATTGGGGGTGATACTGTCTCCCCCCCCCCCTCTTTCCTCTCCTTCGGATCGGTCAGGGTTTTTGACATTACTGGGACAACTCATTTTCTTTTGGGATAAGGGATGTAAAGGATTTGAAGAGTCGCCACCTAACGAATTAAGGTGCGTTAGGGAACCTATTAAGGGTCACAATAACACTAATTGAATAACCAGAGATTGGGTAAGGGCTTAAAATTACTCCAAGGTAAAGGTGTTAGGCACTCCTCAAAGTCCACAACTGTGGTTCCCGGCGAAACAAGCTTTGTGAATTAAAACAAGTAGCACATATGCAGTCAAAGTATACACATGGAAACAAGTAATGGTTTTGAAAAAAGATTCGCAGTCTAAGCACACATATGTAGGGGATAGGGGAAGTCCTAAGTTGTTTATCCTATAGGATCACATCAATGCAATGCCCGGTAATCACTCCTCAGTGAGGGGATACACGTGGCATTAGCGCACCGGTCATCATACCCATATCTACCCTTTACCCCACCCCTTAGCGGTTATTAAGCGATCTCTATGCATGCTGTAACCCGTCCCTTCTTAATGGTCCTGGAGGAATTTAGGACCTCTAAGTATAGGTAGTTCTAGACAGACCTCTAAGGTTTTGAAAGGATAAAATTCTAAGCGACAGGCAAGAACAAATAGGACTAATCAAATAAATGCAGGAAAGCAGTTATGAGGCCCAGATTTACCTCCACAAGTAATGCACATAATCAGCACGTCTCAAACACAAACAAGAGGCAGTTTTATTATATAGGATCCTAAGACAGGATATCTAAGTGAATGTCAATGCACATAAATATGCAGCTTTATTTTCTATAAAAAACTCAGAAGCAAGGGGCCTAATCAGTTTGCCTACTGATTTTTAAGCATGTTCACCTTTAGACAGTTCAGAAGTTGTTTTTATCAAAAAGCATGTTGTTCTAGGTGTTACGAGAATGTAGAGATTGTTACTAGTTTTATCTAAAATAGGATAATCATATGAGAGATTGCATTATACCTTTTCATGAATCAGTAGTCTAAACTAGGCGTGGTTAAGCAAATGCAAACAGAGTCCTAGAGCATGGTATCTAATATGCACATATAAATGCAGAATGGTTAACGCATGATTTTAGAATGCACAGAATTCCTAAAGCATGATTTCTAAATGCACAAAGAGTTACAGGATGATTGAAACATGATTTTGAATGCATAGGAGTAACAGTTTTATATTAACTTTATTATCCTAGGAGCAGGATTTCTAAGTGGTAGGCATAAGCATAAATTAAGGACATGTTGTACGTTAAAGCAGTAACATGAAAAGCCTTAAATACATGATATCTAATGCATGTTTGGCATTGTTTGAATGAATATGTTGGTCCTAAGCATGAATTCTAATGCAGATAGAGAATGTAAAAATCCTAAGGCATGATTTCTACCCAATGATAGAATATATAACTACCCTCTTCATTTCACTGGCCAACCCCAATATCTGTTTACAAATAATTATTACAGACCAGCTGAATAAATTACATAAATAGATAAAGGAAAAGAAGAAGTTAAACTATAGGGAGCCTGAAGTAGGCCCAAATGTACCAGGTGTCCATAGCCTCATATGCCAAAGTTTCATAGTCTTTCTCATGTCCAGGTGTGTCAGAGTTCCCTAAGGACCTCAAGGATCCCGGGCAGTGCTCACACCCAGACTTCATAACCAGAATTGAGCAAGTGGAGTGTGGAAGATCCAGTTATAGTGCATAGGAGTTCAGAGGGATCCCACAGGAATCCCAAAGTAGTCACACACTGGAGGGGCAGAACTTAAGGACCTAAGAGTATAGTGAGAGTGCTTGACATAGTTTGAAAAGGTTTTAATAGGAAAGAAATATTTGAAAAATACTCAGTTGAAGTTTATAAAAGTATGAAGTGGTTTAGTAGTAAAATAGTTTGAACAAGAGCAGTGTAGTCCAACAAACAGCAGATCAACCATACAGAAATCAGATTCAACATTGTTCAACAATAGATTTTCACACAGGGATAAGTGGGGACTGGGGACACGTAATACACATATAATAAATAGAAGTCTTTTGAAATTAAGGGGTGGTTAATAGTGCAAATAGTAAGACATGGATTCAGGAGTGCTAATTAGAACATAGTTATAGAATCAGAAGTACTTTAGGGGGTTCATGGGTTTGGGAGATGACATAGTAGGATTTCATAGCAATAGTGAGGACATAGAAGTACTAGAAATGATTAAGCATAGCATCAAGACAACTTAGGGTAACAAATCAGTTTTGCAAAAAACAGGTACATGCCAGGACTGGACAACAAATAGACAAGCATTCAAAAACAGAGTAGAGTTACACTGAGACAGACTACAAGGGGGAGTAAACATGTTGATCCTAAAAGGGGTAGGACATAACTAACATGCTGAGTGAAGCAATAATGTAGACAGGTCAATTACATGTCGAACATCAAAACAATAGACGGAAACAGATCAGGAATATGATAAACTGAAGCAGTAGGAAACACATTGGTTTGGGAGCTTGAATTTAAAATCAGAACATACCAGTAAAGTGAGTAAACACAAAATGAAGAACGTGAGAGTGCAATAATTAGCCTTGGCTTGCAGCCGGCTAATTTAGTAACAATAGCAAGTAATAAAGAAAGCAGAAGAGTTTTTGAGTGTATGAGAGATGTGAACTAATGTGAGTTCGTGTGTCTATGAGACTGTCTAATGAGAGTAGAAGAGATCAATATATATATATATATATAGTAGTTTGAAATCTAGGTAAACAAGGCAAGAATAAATTTGTTCAGTAATTTGAAGAACTTAAAATCAATTAGAGTAAAAATCAGTCCAAGTCTTCCCTTAATTAATGGAGTCATTTCAAACGGTAAAGGACAAGAAACAAATTAAGGAAAGAAATCATATATAGCCGGAGTATAACAAATAAGGAAAGACTTCAAACAGTGCATGTATAGAACAAGTAGTTAGGGCTAGGTTCATAAGGTTCTAATTAAGGGAACAATACTAAGTCAGTAAGTAATACAATCAATCCTAAAAAAGGCAAGAAGTAATTTAAAAGTCATTAAAAATAGGGAAATAATCAGAAATAGGCATACGAGTATCAACCCAGGAAATTAGGGGTTCAAAGAATCAAAGTAATACTAATTTTAAGGGTGATATTATAAACTTCCAAGAATAAACAAATAAACAGAGTAAATAAAAAGGCAGAACCAAATCAGAAACCCTAATGAGATGTTACCAGGGCGAAAATCACAAAATACTCAAATTAATCGAAGCAAATTCATGAGAATCAAACATAAAGTGTAAAGACCAGACCGGTCATTTTGCGTTATCGGACCCCGTTTCCCTAAATGAAACTTTCCATAGCAGCTTATTGTGATTTCTGACTTGCAGGGGCGGGTGGTCCGGGATTTAGAAATGTTTAGAGCAATATTGGAACATTTGGTTCCTTAAGGTGCTTCATATGATTATTTCGGACTTGGGCGTATGTTCGGAATGGGTTTTGGATGACCCGGGGGCATTTCGGCGCCCAATATCGAAATTAAAGTTTCCTTAAGTTTGAAATTTGGTTGGGAACGTGTTTTTGTATTATCGAGGTCGGAACGGAATTCTGAGACCGAGAATAGTTTTGTTATGTCATTTATGACTTGCTTGCAAAATTTGGTCTCATTCCGAGTAGTATAGGTTAGTTCGGCGCATTGAAAGCGAATTCTAGAACTTTAAGTTCAAAGTTTGATTCAATTTGGTTTTGGGGTCGAATTCTTAGTTTTGGTGTTGTTTCTCACGTTCCGAAAATTCGAGCGAGTCCGTATCATGAATACAGACCTGCCAGTGCCTTTGGACGGGGTCCCGAGGGGCTCGAGAGAGTTCCGACCCCTCGGAGTTAAATTCAAAAACCAGATTTTTCACTAACTGGTTTCTTTCAGTGCGCTCGCAGGTGATTTGATGTGATCGCATAGAAGGAACTGGGCAGGGGTGGTGAATTCCCCGTGTGTTTGCACAATAGGCACCGCGATCGCGATAGGTTGGGCTCTTGACCCAGTGCGATCGCACACCCCATCCGCGTTCGCACAAGAGCCCAGCCTTGGGCCAGCCCAACTATTCCTTACCCTGTGCATTCGCAGGTCTCTCTCCGCGTTCGCACAGAAGGCCCATGAGGGCCTGGTCACTTAAAGCTCTGCAATCGCACTGCCCAGGCTACGATCGCATAGAGTAGACCACTGGTCAGTGTGTTTTTATAACGGGATTTATTCATTTCCTCACCTTCTTCTTCTTCCTTAGTACGATTTTCAGCATTCAAAAGGGGCAAGCGACCTAGTTATTGAAGGTAAGTAAATTCTACTCTAATATTAGCTTCATGCATGGATTACAAGCTATATTAACAACCTAAATTAGTGAAAACTAAGGATTTGGGTAGTAACTTAGGGTTTTTGAAAATGTAGAAAATTACCCGTGAATTAGCTATGGAATCGGGTGAAAATCATGTATTAATGATCCTTAGGCTATGGGTGAGTGTTTCCTTCGAGAATTTTTGGAATCCGAGAATGCGGGCCCGGGGTTGGATTTTAGGATTTCTTCAAGAATGATGAATTTTGCTAAGTAGTAGAAGAATTTCATGCTTTGAGTATAAATTGATATATTTGTGTAGCATTTGGCTAGTTTCGAGTCTGTGGGTGTCGAGTTTGGAGTTTCGGGTGCGTTATTGACCCGGAAAGTAGGTTCGACACGAGGTGAGTCTCCTTTCTAACATTCTAAGAGGGAATTGTCCCCCTAGGTGCTTTAAATGACTATGTGCTAATGTTGTGGGGGCTACGCACGCGCAAAGTGATGAGAGTCCGTACGTACCGACTATTATTGTTATGTCCGGGTAGTTAGGCCTACACCATGCCTTATGTTTTTCCTTGAAATGAACTATATGCGTACTAAATTAATGTTACATGCGGCTTGTTTCCCTGAAATCATGGAATTTAAGTAATTTTTAGTAATTGTTCACGAAAAGTAGTTTATAAAGAATAAATGTGTGGATTGTGTGTGCATGTGACAGCTTCGCAATTTACATTCCGCGAGCAGAGTGTTGTTTCCCCCACTCTCATAGGAACGGGTCGTACGCCACGGCGATATTGAAAGATATATATTATGGTTCGGGCCGTTCGACCCTCGACAATGCACAGATATGATCATTATGATGGCTCAGGCCGGTTGTCCTTATCCTGTATGCGCATGCTAAATTGTTGATGATTCCTTTTTATGGATTTTGAGGGGTCAGATATATTTTTAAAGGAAAGAAAAGAATAATGAAGTAGAAATTGTACATTTACTTCCAGTATTTATTTGAATTTCTATCATTTTTAATGTTTACTGCTTTTATCATCCTTGTATGTCTGTTACTGATATTATATCTTATTAAGTATTCTGTTGGACCTTAGTGAGTGTCAAGTCGACCTCTTGTCACTACCTCTTCAAGGTTAGGCAGGATACTCACTGGGTACATATTTGTTTATGTACTCATGCTACGCTTCTGTACTTAATTGTACGGGTTCTGAGGCTGGTGCATCATGTTATTAGACCGGAGCTCAGTTCCGATCATAGTTGGACCTGACTTCACGGTGATCTGCTTCTCCTGGCGATCCTCGGCAGCACCATGGAGTTTTCTTTTTCTTATTACCCGTCTATTCCTTCCAGACAGTGGGACTGTATATTATATCTTTTGTATATTCAGTTAGTATGCCCGTAGGACTTGTGACACTAGTTCCTGGCACACACATAGTAGTTATTTTGGTTTGCGGGTCTGTGTGTGTGTGTGTATATATATATATATATATGTATATATATTGGCTCACTCCTCTTTAAGACTGCTTTTGGTTTTAAAAAAATGGCTTACTATCTTTTCCAATTAATATTTTGAACTCTAAAACTTGGCACGTGTTGGGATGTTTAATCAAGTATGGGAAAAATTCTTAGTAATTTAAGTGTATATATATATATATATATTGGCTCACTCCTCTTTACGACTGCTTTTGGTTTTAAAAAAATGGCTTACTATCTTTTCCAATTAATATTTTGAACTCTAAAACTTGGCACGTGTTGGGATGTTTAATCAAGTATGGGAAAAATTCTTAGTAATTTAAGTGTGGGCTTGCCTAACCCCGGTGTTGGGCGCCATCACGACTTGAGTTTGTATTTTGGGTCGTGACAACATGGTATAATAGCACTAGGTTCACGTAGGTCTCACAAGTCATGGGCAAACCTAGTAGAGTCTTGCGGATCGGTATGGAGACGTCTGTACTTATCTTCGGGAGGCTATAGAGTGTTAAGAAAAACCTCTCCTTATTATTTTATTCTATCGTGCAGTCAATGGCTTACTAAATCTCATTATTCTATTTTCTCACAGATGGTGAGGACGCGTGCATCCGATGTTTCAGACCCGAGAGGGGCCGCTACCCCCGTTGTTCGAGGTTGTGGCAGAGGCCGGGGGAGGGCACTGACCCGAGGTAGGGGACGAGGGCGTCCCCGAGCTATTCTAGTTGTACCACCACCGGAGGATCCTACTATAGAAGAGTAGGGTGAGGTGCCCCCAACAGGTCCTGCTCCAATGGACTTTATGAAGGTGCCAGGCTTTCAGGAGGTCATGGGCCGTATGATGAGATTTATGGATACCATGTCCCAGGCTGGTTTATTTTCAGCAGATCCTGCCACATCTCAGGCAAGAGGGGGAGCCTATACCCCTACTGCCCAGGCTGCAGGCCAGACATCAGCACTTCATCATACCCCGGGTACACTGCCCATGGGTGGGGTTCAGTCTGTAGCAGCACCACCTGAGCCCAGACATAGATGGACTCAATTGCACCCTCCAGTCTTTGGGGGCGAGCGAGGTGAGGTTGCCCAGGATTTTGTTGACAGGTGCAGGGATAGGCTGCACAATATGAGAATATTAGAGTCCCATGGAGTGGACTTCACTACCTTCCAGCTAGAGGGTAGAGCTCGCAGATGGTGGCAGTCTTATATTCTCGGCAGGCCAGCAGATTCTCCTCACATTGCTTGGGAGCAGTTCACTCAGATGTTTTTAGACAGGTATATCCCACCCTTTGAGAGGGAAGAGCTGCGATATCAGTTTGAGCAGTTAGAGCAGAGACAGATGTCAGTGACAGATTATAAGGCTAGATTCTCAGAGTTGTCTCGCCACGCACTTATGATATTGCCTGCTGATGCTGAGAGAGTGCGGAGATTTGTAGCAGGGTTACACTCCGGTATTAGGGCCAACATGGCCCGAGAGGTGGAGATGAAGACACCCTATCAGCTGGTGGTCGAGATAGCTCATCGGATTGAGGGCTATCGATCGAGAGGAAGAGAGCAAGGTCAACAGGACAAGAGAGCCAAATTCCCCGGGGATTTCAGAGGTGCCCCAATTAGGGGAAGAGGTCAGTTCAGTAGAGGTCAGCTCAGTAGTCCTCCATAATCAGCGCCCCCACCACCTCCCCGAGGTGTTCCAGCGAGGGCTCATTTCAGCACCATGTCAGAGCGTTCCTACCACCCTTCATCTATTCAGAGTTCACCTAGTAGTTATTCCAGTTATTCGAGATTCCCCAG
The DNA here is from genome assembly GCA_005239525.1 of Nicotiana knightiana. Classification (NCBI taxonomy): domain Eukaryota; kingdom Viridiplantae; phylum Streptophyta; class Magnoliopsida; order Solanales; family Solanaceae; genus Nicotiana; species Nicotiana knightiana. Next base: position 11,492 of record ML401790.1, read on the forward strand.
TCCTTACTTCAGTGTGCCAAAGAGTACACATCGCTCTCCGGCCATTCAATTTTCCTCTTCAAGGCAGCAGGCTACGATACCCGGAGGTTTTTATGGGTGTGGGGATCCAAGTCATATGAAGAGGCATTGTCCCAGGCTTCGGGGCAAAGCGGTGCAGCAAGATTATCAGCTTGTGGGTCCAGCACCAGCCGTCAGGCCACCTAGATGAGGGGGGGACAAATCGGCAGGGGTCGTCCTAGAGGTGGAGGCCAGTTAGAGGGAGGTCAGCCAGCTCCTGTTCATTCTGGCGGGGCTCAGTCTTTCGGTGCTCCAGCTACATTCTATGCTATTCCGGCAAGATCAGATGCAGTGGCCTCAGACGCCGTGATCACATGTATTATTACGGTATATGGTAGAGAGGCATCTGTGTTATTTGATCCAGGATCCATTTATTCCTATGTTTCAGTCTTATTTGCTCATTTTTTGGATGTCCCTTGTGAGTCCTTGGGTTCTCCTATATATGTTTCCACTCCTGTGGGCGATTCTATGGTGGTAGATCGGGTTTACCGGTCCTGTATGGTTATATTCTACGGGTTCGAGACTCGAGCGGATCTCTTATTTCTCGACATGGTTGATTTCGAGATTATTTTAGGCATGGATTGTCTATCTCCTTATCATGCCGTGCTAGATTGCCATGCCAAGACAGTTACTTTAGTCATGCCAGAGTCTCTTAGGCTGGAGTGGAGAGGTTCCTCGGTTAGTGCAACCAACCGGGTTATTTCATTCCTGAAGGCTCGACATATGGTTGAGAAGGGTTGTCTGGCCTACCTCGCTTATGTGTAGGACACCACCGCCGAGTCTCCGACGATTGATTCAGTGCCAGTTGTTCGAGAGTTTGTTGATGTATTTCCTTCGGATCTTCTGGGTATGCCTCCGGATCGTGATATTGATTTCTGCATTGATTTAGCTCTAGGCACCTAGCCTATATCTATTCCTATGTACCATATGGCTCCGAAAGAGTTGACGGAGTTGAAGGAGCAGCTTGAGGAGTTGTTGGCTAAGAGGTTCATCAGACCGAGTGTATCATCGTGGGGTGCTCCAATTCTATTCGTGAAAAAGAAGGATGGGTCCATGCGGATGTGTATTGATTAACGCCAGTTGAACAAGGTCACCGTTAAGAAAAAGTATCCTTTTCCTCACATCGATGATTTGTTTGACCAGTTGCAGGGTGCTAGGTTGTTTTCTAAGATTTATTTGAGATCGGGATATCATCAGTTGAGGATTCGGGCCTCAGATGTCCCGAAGACAGCCTTACACACGAGGTATGGCCACTATGAGTTCTTGGTAATGTCCTTTGGCTTGACTAATGACCCAGCAGATTTCATGGACTTGATGTATAGGGTGTTCAGGCCGTATATTAATTCCTTTGTCATCGTCTTCATTGATGAAATTTTGATTTACTCACGTAGCCTGGGGGAGCACGAGCAGCATTTGAGAGTTGTGCTCCAGAATTTGCGAGAATAGAAGCTATATGCTAAGTTCTCCAAGTGTGAGTTCTGGTTGGATTCCATGGCATTCTTGAGGCATGTGGTATCCGGAGAGGGTATCGAGGTTGATCCTCAGAAGGTTGAGGCGGTTCAGAGTTGGTCGCGTCCTACTTCAGCTATAGAGGTCAGGAGCTTTTTGGGCCTAGCAGGCTATTACTGCCAATTTGTGGAGGGGTTCTCTTCTATTACAGCTCCATTGACTAGATTGACTCAGAAGAATGCCAAATTATGATGGTTCGACGAGTCTGAGGCGAGCTTTCAGAAGCTCAAGACAGCATTGACCTCAGCACCAGTCTAGTATTGCCTCCGGTTCTGGGATGTATACAGTATATTGCGATGCTTTGCGCGTTGGCTTGGGGGGGTGTTGATGCAGGAAGGGAGAGTTATTGCTTATGCTTCACGCCAGCTAAAGGTTCATGAGAAAAATTATCCTGTGCACGATTTGGAGTTGGCAGTGATTGTTCATGCTCTTAAGATTTGGAGGCACTACTTGTATGGGGTGTCCTGTGAGGTTTATACAGACCACCACAGCCTGCAGCACTTGTTCAAGTAGAGGGATCTTAATTTGAGGCAGCGCAAATGGCTTAAGTTGTTGAAGGATTATGATATCACCATTCTTTATCATTTGCGCAAGGCAAATATGGTAGCAGATGCTTTGAGCAAGAAGGTGGAGAGTATGGGTAGCTTGGCTTATATTGCAGCTGAGGAGAGACCTATAGCCTTTGACATTCAGTCCTTGGCTAATCGCCTGGTGAGATTAGACCTTTCAGAGCCTCGTCGAGTTCTTAGACATGTGGTTGCTCAGTCTTCGTTATTGGGGGAGATTAAGCCTCGGCAGTATAATGATCCGTGTTTGGCAGAGCTGCGGGAGACAGTTACTTAGGGTAGGGCCAAGGAGGTTACTATTGGTGAGGATGGTGTTCTGAGACTTCAGGGCCGTTTGTGTGTTCCTAATGTCGATGGTCTGAGAGGGAGGATTCTAGAGAAGGCACACAGTTCTCGGTATTCTGTCCATCCTGGTGCTACGAAGATGTATCGTGATTTGAAGTAGCATTACTGGTGGGCGGATGAAGAAGGAAATTATAGAGTATGTGGCTAGGTGCCTTAATTGCCAGCAGGTTAAGTATGAGCACCAGAGGCCAGGAGGCCTACTTCAGCAGATGCCCATTCCGGAGTGGAAGTGGGAACGCATCACTATGGACTTTGTGGTTGGGTTGCCTCGGACTTTGTGGAAGGTTGACGCGGTTTGGGTCATTGTGGATAGATTTACCAAATCGGCGCATTTCATTCCAATGGCTACTACATATACTTCTGAGAGGTTGGCACAGATCTACATTTGGGAGACAGTCCGGTTACACGGTGTGCCTGTGTCCATTATATCGGATCGAGGTCCTTAGTTCACCTCGCACTTCTGGAGAGCATTGCATGGTGAGATGGGTACCCAGATAGACCTCAGCACAACATTTCACCCTCAGACTGATGGTCAGTCACAGCGTACAGTTTAGATATTGGAGGACATGCTCAGGCATGCGTGATTGACTTCGGAGGTCAGTGGGACCAGTTCTTGCCTTTGGCCGAGTTTGCTTACAGTAATAGTTATCAGTCCAGCATTGAGATAGCATAATTTGAGGCTTTGAACGGTCAGTGATGTCGATCTCCTATCGGGTTGTTTGAGTCTGGCGAGGCTAAGTTATATGGCACCAACCTGGTGAGGGGTGCTTTAGAGAAAGTGAAGTTGATCCAGGAGAGGCTACTTACAGCACAGTCCCGACAAAAGAGTTACGTAGATCAGAGGGCGCGTGATGTATCATTTAGGAGGGAGATAGGGTCCTGTTGAAAGTCTTGCCTATGAAGGGTATTATGAGGTTTGGGTAGAAGGGCAAGCTAAGCCCGAGGTTTATAGGTCCCTTCGAGGTGTTGCGGAGAGTTGGGGAGGTCGCTTATGAGCTGGCTATACCTCCTAGTTTATCAGGAGTTCATCCAGTTTTTCATGTATCCATGCTCCGGAGGTACCACGCCGACTTCTCTCACGTGGTTGATTTCAGCACTATTCAGTTGGATGAGAAGTTGGGCTACGAGGAGGATCCAGTTTCAATTGTTGACAGGCAGGATCGCCAGTTGAGATCCAAGAGAGTTTCTGTTGTAAAGGTCCAGTAGTAGGGCCAACCAGTCGAGGAGGCGACCTGGGAGTCCGAGGAGGACATGCGGAGCAGATATCCACATTTATTCAGCACTTCAGGTATGATTCTTGTTGCGCCCCCCCTTTTTCCTCGCATGGGTCAGGTGCGGAGAGATCGGGTTTGTGACATTTTGGACAACTCCTTAAAGGAAGAGGTTTAAGGAAGAGTCGCCACCTAACGATTTTGTGGTGCGTTAGGGCACCTAGAGTAGATAACTCATGAACTAGTTTGCATTACCAGAGATTGGGTAATGGCTTGAAGTTATCCTAAAAGGGAAGGTGTTAGACACCCCTCAAGATCCACAATTGTGGGTCCCAACCAAGAAGTTTTGTGAATTTGGACGGTAAACAAAAAGCAAGTAAGGTTCATATAAGAGGGGATTTCAAACAAGTATGAAAATCTTTAAAGGTCTTGGGAAACATTAGAGTAAAAACATTTGAAAAGAATTGTCCTAGGTTTTAAAGTAATATGGATCACATCAATGCAATACCCGATAATCACTCCTCGAAGAGGGGCTACACGTGGTATTAGCGCACCGATCATCATATTTTTATTCTACCCTTCCCACCCCGTAGAGGTTATTTAAAGAAGCGCGTGCTGGTAACGAAAGCTTATTGCGTTCTATTACCCGTCCCGTCTATAAGTCCCGGAGAGTGTTTAGGACTACTAAATCCTACAAGGTGAGTACTAGGCCGAACCCCTAGGTTTAAAAGGACAAAATTCTAAGCAACATACAAAACAACTAGGACTACAAATATGGGAACACATAAGGGCAGATAAGAGGCTCACAGATCCCTCCACAGGTAAACACATAAATAGCACGTCTCAAACACAACCAAGGTCTCAAAGACAGGATTTAAAACAGGAGTTTTAAGTTGGAAAACAGTAGGTTTTAGAAGTTTTGGGTTTCTCGAAACTCAGTAATAAAGCAGGAAGTTTAAAAGGACATAATAGTTTTGAGAAGAGTGATTGATTAAAAATCTAGTCATTTAAACACAATACCAGGAACTAAAAGGTGTGTAGCAGTTTAGAAGTCTTCAAAAAAGAGACGAATAACTTTTAGAAAATCGGTAAGCAGAAGTAAAGCAAGATTTTAAATAAAGCAGAGTAATTTCAAATAGGAGTGACTTACTTTGAAATCCAATAATTCAAAATAGGGAAAGAACCAGTAGTTTAAAGGAGTTTTAGTAAAAGGAGAGTGAGTGCACAATTTCAAGAACCAGTAATTTAAAAAATAGAGCAAGGGTTTAGGAGAAACAGAATGATTTGCATGAACTTCAGAAAAGGAGAATCGTTTTGAAAATCCATCAGTTGCATGAGTAAAAGTAGTGACAAACAGCAAGGTTCTAAGGTTTTCAGAAGAGATTGATTAGTTCTAAGGATCATTTTTAATACAGGCAAGACATAAAACAATTGATTTTGGTTTTAGTAAGTACTAGGCCTAAGGTTTGCCTAGGCGTCCGTATATATACTGATTATGCACACACTAATTATGAGTCCTGAAGCATGATTTCTAGATACAAATGCAGAAGCAGTATCATTACGACATATTTTATTATAGTTATTAGATGTGAACAGGATTTCTAAAGTAAATAGGAGTATAGTAGAGATGCTGAAGTAAACAACCTAAACATGGTTTCTAATGCATGGTATGCATGTCCTAAGCATGATACTATTGCACACATAGGTAAAGTAAATCCTATGATCATGATTTCTACCCATACTATATTAAACATGCATAGTCCCATCCCATATTCACTATCCATGTAACGACTCGACCGGTCTTTTTGCATTATCGGACTCTGTTCCCCTAAATGAAACTTCCAATAGCGGCATTTTATGATTTATGACTTGCGGGGACTGGTGGTCCGGGATTCGGAGGTGTTTAGAGTGCAATAGGAACAATTGGTTCCTTAAGGTTGCCAAGTTTGGCTTCGGTCAACATTTTTGGTAAACGACCTCGGAATCGAGTTTCGTCGATTTCGGTAGCTTCATGTGATGATTTCGACCTGGGCGTATGTTCGGATTGGGTTTCTAATGACCCGGGGGAATTTTGGCGCCCAATATTGAAATAAGAAGTTCCTTAAGTTCATATTTTGGTTTGGGACGTGTTTTTGTGTTATCGAGGTCCGAACAGAATTCCGAGACCGGGAATATTTTCGTTATGTTAATTATGACCTGCCTGCAAAATTGGTCTCATTACGAGTTGTATAGCTCGGTTCGGCGCGTTGTGAGCGAAGTCTAGAAAACTTAAAGTTCCTAAGTTTGGTTCTTAGGGGTTTGGGGTGTGATTTCGAGTTTTAACGTTGTTTTGGGTGTTCCGAAGGCTCGAGCGAGTCTGTATCATGATTTGGGACCCGTTGGTATATTTGGACTAGGGCTCGGGTGGGCCCAGGTTCCTCCGGGCACCTAACGGGGCTAAAAACCAGCAAAAACATAGTTGCCGGTGCACCTTTTCTGGTGTGACCGCAGGTGCGGTTGCCCAGTCGCAGGTGCGGGACCGCTCCTGCGGTCCCCAGCATCGCAGGTGCAATCCCCCAGTGGCCTGGCCAATTATCGCAGGTGCGGCAATATTCCACATGAGCGAAGCCGCAGGTGCAGTCTCCACTCCGCAGGTGAGGGCCCAGGCTCCCCAGTCTGTTTCCATAGGAGCGAGATTTCTCTCGCAGGCGCGAGACCGCAGGTGCGGCCCCCGCTCCGCGGGTGCGAAATAACTGTCCAGGAAGTGTGTTTTATATACGGGTTTTAAACTCATTTTTTCTCATTCCTTTCTTCTTCCTTGGGCGATTTCCTCCATTGTCAAGGGGCTAACGACCTGGTCTTCTAAGGTAAGTAAAGTTTACTCGAATATTAGCTTCATGCATGGATTTATAGCTTAATTAACTACATAAATTAGTGCAAAAATTAAGAATTTGGGTAATAACCTAGAACGTGTGATAATTCGAGAATTTTTCTGTGAATTGGCTATGACATAAAGTAAGAATCGTATATTAATGATCCTTAGGCTTTGGGTGAGTGTTCCCTTCTAGAATTATTGGAATCCGAGTGTGCGGGCCCGGGTTTGGATTTTGGAAATTTCTCAAGAATGTTGAATTATGGAAAAATTAGGATAATTTCCCTATTTTTAGCATACATTGATGTTATTATACCGTATTTGGCTAGTTGCGAGTCCTCGGGTATAGAGTTCGGAGATTCGGGCGCATCCTTGGTCCGAGGGGTAGATTCTACACGAGGTGAGTCTCCTTTCTAACCTTGTAAGAGGAATTGTCCCCATAGGTGTTATATATGCTGCGTGTAATTATTTTGGGGGTTACATGCGTACCACGTGACGAGAGTGCGTACTTAGTGACTATTTTATCATGTCGGGTAGCTTTAGGGTTCACGAGCATGCCATTACGTGCCTTATGCGTGCGTTGTGTGTATCTTTAGCCAAACTTTGAGTTGTTTATCATCCTTGAACCGGTATGCTTATTATCTCTGAACTAGTATGATAAAACGGTAGAGAGTTGCCTCTGAAATTCCAGTGAATAGACCTTTGTTACAAGTATAGCCCCTACTAAGNCCAAGTTTGGCTTCGGTCAACATTTTTGGTAAACGACCTCGGAATCGAGTTTCGTCGATTTCGGTAGCTTCATGTGATGATTTCGACCTGGGCGTATGTTCGGATTGGGTTTCTAATGACCCGGGGGAATTTTGGCGCCCAATATTGAAATAAGAAGTTCCTTAAGTTCATATTTTGGTTTGGGACGTGTTTTTGTGTTATCGAGGTCCGAACAGAATTCCGAGACCGGGAATATTTTCGTTATGTTAATTATGACCTGCCTGCAAAATTGGTCTCATTACGAGTTGTATAGCTCGGTTCGGCGCGTTGTGAGCGAAGTCTAGAAAACTTAAAGTTCCTAAGTTTGGTTCTTAGGGGTTTGGGGTGTGATTTCGAGTTTTAACGTTGTTTTGGGTGTTCCGAAGGCTCGAGCGAGTCTGTATCATGATTTGGGACCCGTTGGTATATTTGGACTAGGGCTCGGGTGGGCCCAGGTTCCTCCGGGCACCTAACGGGGCTAAAAACCAGCAAAAACATAGTTGCCGGTGCACCTTTTCTGGTGTGACCGCAGGTGCGGTTGCCCAGTCGCAGGTGCGGGACCGCTCCTGCGGTCCCCAGCATCGCAGGTGCAATCCCCCAGTGGCCTGGCCAATTATCGCAGGTGCGGCAATATTCCACATGAGCGAAGCCGCAGGTGCAGTCTCCACTCCGCAGGTGAGGGCCCAGGCTCCCCAGTCTGTTTCCATAGGAGCGAGATTTCTCTCGCAGGCGCGAGACCGCAGGTGCGGCCCCCGCTCCGCGGGTGCGAAATAACTGTCCAGGAAGTGTGTTTTATATACGGGTTTTAAACTCATTTTTTCTCATTCCTTTCTTCTTCCTTGGGCGATTTCCTCCATTGTCAAGGGGCTAACGACCTGGTCTTCTAAGGTAAGTAAAGTTTACTCGAATATTAGCTTCATGCATGGATTTATAGCTTAATTAACTACATAAATTAGTGCAAAAATTAAGAATTTGGGTAATAACCTAGAACGTGTGATAATTCGAGAATTTTTCTGTGAATTGGCTATGACATAAAGTAAGAATCGTATATTAATGATCCTTAGGCTTTGGGTGAGTGTTCCCTTCTAGAATTATTGG
>ML401790.1:31142-79028 GCA_005239525.1 Nicotiana knightiana
TATATATGTAAATATATGTATATGGGATATGGGAAAAGGTTACGGCGTTATATACGCACCACCACCTGATCAGCTGGTATATGATGATGATGTTGCCCACAGTGGCTAAAATATGATTCAAACGGCGTTATATACGCGTATATATGTGTGTATATATATATATATATATATATATATATATATATATATATATATGTGGGTGTGTGTGTGTGTATTGGATAACGCTCATTTTGGCTGTATGTATTTAAATTGATAAATTCTTCCGCTTCTATTTTAAATAAGCTAGGTGTAAAACTTTGGGAAACATGTGAGTTGGTATGTTAATAAGGAAAACTTCACTAGTAAGCAACCGTTGGCTTGCCTGACCCCGGTGTTGGGCGCCATCACGACCCGCATGGAATTTTGTGTCGTGACAATCCATCCCCAAGTATTTATATATAGATTATTACAAACAATGGATAATAAATTACATCATTAGAAGAAAACAAGAAGCTACTTGTATAGGGAGCCTTTAATCAGGCCCATTCTTCCAACCTCAGTCCTTTTGAGTTTCACAGCCTTACACGGTCTGGGCACGGCAAAGCTCCCTAGGGCCCTTGTGGGTCACTCGCCAATACCAGCACCCAGATATAATTTCCAAAATTAAGCATGTGCAGTATGGAAATACCAGCCTCAGTGTGTCAAAGTTTAGAGGGAACTCGAGAGGTTCTTGTCACGACCCAAACCGATGGGCCGCGACGTGCACCCGATACCTTACTCGATCGAGTTCCAACATAACGTATATTTCTTATTACATTATCATATACACGTGACATACGGGCCTAATAGGCCAACATAATCATTTACAAACTCAAAACATAGGCCGACAAGGCCGTACAATCTTTCACGTATACGACATATGTCTACAAGCCTCTAAGAGTACATAAATGTCATAAAGGTCGGGATAGAGTCTATACCAAACAATATTCGTCTAAATCATACTAACCAAACAAGTGACTCCGAAGCAAATGGAGTGCACCAACATCTTTCGCTGAGATGATAGGCTACTTGGAGGGCTCTCAACCTGTCTATCGGGACCTACGAGCATGAAACGCAGCGTCCCCAGGCAAAAGGGACGTTAGTATGAATAATGTACCGAGTATGTAAGGCACATAATGTACATAAGACACATGTAAGAAATATAGAGTACATGACTCAACTTGTAAGTCTGAACAATTTTGTAAATCATAAATCACTTTTAGCAGCATGCATATGCGTATGAATTTCATGTCGTGCATAGGTATATGTTTCATAACATCATCAGCCTCTAACTTCATGTGGGCAAAATCATCATCGTATACCAGCTGATCAGGTGGTGGTACGTATATAATGCCATAACCTTTTCCATATCCCATATACATATATATACATACATATATATGCGTATATAACGCCGTTTGAATATACATACATATATACGCGTATATAACGCCGTTTGAACCATATTTCAGCCACTGTGGGCAACATCATCGTCATATACCAGCTGATCAGGTGGTGGTGCGTATATAACGCCGTAACCTTTNATATATATACATACATATATATGCGTATATAACGCCGTTTGAATATACATACATATATACGCGTATATAACGCCGTTTGAACCATATTTCAGCCACTGTGGGCAACATCATCGTCATATACCAGCTGATCAGGTGGTGGTGCGTATATAACGCTGTAACCTTTTCCCATATCCCATATACATATATTTACATATATACGCGTATATAACGTCATCTGTTCATGGGTCAATGTGCATATGTAAATGCATGTAATGCATATGAAATACGTCAATAAAATCTCTCGGTATGTCATAAGGACATTATGACTCTGATTAATATCATGAAATAAACTTTACCAACATAAGTATTTTCGAGACCCATGAACAGAAGATAATAATAATTCACATGGGAAATCAAGAATATAGACACCCCTGGTATTTCTATGAATAGAGTAATTTATGGAAACCATGAGTTCGTTTGTTTGTTCCGTATAATTTGGACCATGCCAAAAGAAAGAAGGGATAGCTTTAACATACCTGAACTGATTCTCTTTTGCGAAAACACGTAACGGCAGATCGAAGTAGGGAAATATCCGTATGATTTTCTTGGAAAAGATTGCAGCGTACTCCTTTAGAACCGTAAAATTTTACGTTGCTAGATCTTGTTGGAATCGTTTGGTTTCGAGAAGGACTGGTAACGTTTTTATCTTATTATTGAAATGTTTTGGTATTGGAAGTATTAGGAAAGAGTTGCATTTGGTTGAAGTGTCTTTGAGGATCAATTATCAGAATGCTAACGTTTGGTATTGGAAATGAAATTTTCAAGGTTTTGCTTTAAAAGCTTTAAAGTTGAGGTGTCTTTTGATTAAAGAATTAGGATGCCACCTACTATAATTGACTAAGAGTCATTTCCTCAATAAGGGTTTTGCTGCCACTTTTTCTTCACTTTGATACTTATCCAAAGTTTTTGATTAATTTAATTAGGTGATATCCCGCTACCCGATAATTAACCAATTACCCGCATAAATAAAAATTATCCCAACTTACTTAAAATACCATTTACTTTTAACACACCTTATACATCATACTATCATGGCCATGTGGTACTTTATATGACACTAGTCCATAAATACCGGATATTATAGCTCGGACGATATTTTATCCCAAAATGCCAAATTTTGACGAAATTCGTTTCCTTCGATTTGCTTACCCTCTCACATTCTCGAATTTACTCATCACTTGTTTGAAATAGCATAATCTTTATAATATCTAAATAATCTTTTTCCTTGGAGTAATGTCAATTACCTTACGACAAATTCAACGTACAATACTACAGGGTGCAACATCGTCGTAACTTATCACTGTGAAGCGTAACATCACCGTAATGTAATACTGTGGGACGTAATATTGACGTAATATTGAAAGGTGTAACAGTTCTCTAAGCAATTCTCACACTGAGGGGGTGGAACCTAGGTCTGTAGGAATAATGTGAAGTGCCAGAAGTGAGTTTGAAAAGAAAAAGGAGTTTTGAAAGAGAGATAATAAACCAGAAAGATTGTTTAACAAAAAACAGTTTTTTTTTTTTTTGAAAAGAGATGAGTAAGTAACAATCTCACACAGCATCAAAGATGCACAACCAAAACACACAGCATTACAACAGGTTCAGACATTACAAGCAGGGGTAATGGGGGATGGGAACAGGTAGAACATTTAATTGTAAACAATCCAGTGAAAGATCTAGGAATGGTTTGGACATGATAAGAGAATGCTTACTCTGACATAGCCATAAACCAACCATAAAGGAGTCACATAGAGAGGGTCAAGGGATTCGGGTACAACACAATCATGAAAATAGCTAATAGATATGCCCAAAACACATAGGACAAGAGAAATAATAGCATGCTGAGGATGTATTCTAGTTGCAAGTTTCACAGAAGAACCATAACTAAAAGCAGACTAAGAACAATAAGAACTGAAACAAGTAGAGAATCATGTTGTTGATGAAGCATTAAATTTAAAATAAGACATACCAGTGAAGAGGAAAGTAAGCAGAATGAGAGAACAAGAGAAAGAGCACAATGGTTAGCCTTGGCTTGTAGCCGGCTAACAGTAGACAAGAGCAAAGACTAAAGTAATAACAGAGAGCTTTTGTGTGAGAGAGAGTTTTTAACCACCAGTCTATGTCTGTCTTTTTGAAAAGCTAGAGATTTTATAGTAGAGACATAAGTAGTAAATAAGGTAAGAATCGCAGTAGCATGGTAATCAAGGAACTCCGAATCAATCAGTCAGGAAATTAAGACATTTGTTCCCTTAAGTTAAGGGATTTCAAAACTCAAACGGTAAGACACATAGCATATAAGGTAAATAGAAGTCAGTACGAGACTAAATAAGGAAAGAATCATAGTTCATTAAGTATAGGGTAAAAAATTAGGGCTAAGTTCAAAACATTCCAATTAAGGAAATAGCCAGTAAGAATAAAGTACCATATCAGACGAGTTAAGTGAGTCAATTAATTTGAATATAAGAGGTAGAAATTGAGGGTTTAAAGGAAAGTTTATCAATCAAAACCCCAAAGTATGGAATCTAGAATCAATCAAAGAAGATTCACAATTTTATATTCATCATATAAATAGACAAGAATAACCAGACATAGCAAGCGTGCAGGTTAAACAACATTGATAAAAAGAGGCAAGTCTGAACAATCAAGATGGACATAAGCACATAGTGTTGATATAATTTAGGCTAAGAAAACTCAGTAGAACATATTCGAGGCAGATAATCACAACAACTTAAACAAGAAACGAGCAGTCATGCTAATACACAGAATCAAACGAAGAAATCTAGAAAAATTAGGGTTGTTAACATAAGCGAGATAAAAAGCTAGTAAGATCATAGAATCAGTCATGATATGCAAAGAACAGACTTAAATGCAAAGAGAAACTTAGTTTTAAACAAGCATAAAAGAGTTCTGAGAAACCCTAGTTTTAAAAAGGGAAGTGAAACCGTTTAAAAACTAACGATTCTCTAAAGTTTGAGTCAAGAACAATGTAAAACATAAAGATACATGCTTGAATCGTTTACAAACACCATAGATCTGAGAGGTTAAGGATAAAATTAGGGTTTCATAAGAGAATCAGAGATAACCGAAAACCTACCGTGAAACTCAAGGATCATAATGGATATGGTGTGGCTATATCCAAACCCCACCGGAGAGGCTAATAACAACCAAAGCAGGAGCCCCAGGTGCAAGTCAGCATAGTGCAGGCCCTCGAGGGATTCAAAGATAGGACGAGCTAGATGAAGAAGACTCATGGAGGCTCGTGGTTGAAAGGATGGTGGCCGGAGACGGCCAGAGGAAGGCGGTGGAGTTCCATCGGAGACGAAGAGACAGAAGTCTCTAGAGACTAGAGAGAGAGACGAGAGTTGGAGAGATGAGTGGTAGGTGAAGAGTAAAGGGTCGGTTGGCAGGGTGGTTCGAATTAATTAAGGTAACAAATATCTGGGCCGTTGATCTAATTTGATCAACGGCTCAGATTGGTTTGGGGATTGGGCCGGGCAAGACGGGGATTGAGCTGGGTATTCAATTGGGTTAAGGGGTTGGGTATTGGATTGAAATTGAAATAGGTTAAAAGTGGCTAGATTTTAAATACCCCTTAAACTAAGATATTTAATTAATAAAATTAGCCAATAATTATATAAAAATGAAATTAAGTTAAAATAGGTAAAATCACAGTAATTAACTAATATTAGGTGTAAAAATGCATAAATTTCGAATTGAAATAGTGCAAAAATGTCCAATTGAGCCATAATTGTAAAATTATTGTAATTGAAACTAAATGAGACCCAATTGATGGATAAAAAATGATTATAAATAACATACCGAGCTGGAAAACATTTTGAAATTATTTATAGCATAATTTATGAATTATTTAAATATGAAATATTAGAATAAACAAGAAAAATAATTTAGTAAAAATATGGAAAAATAGGGAAAAACACTCATTATTACAAAAAGTAATTTTGAGGGCTTATATGCACGTTTGAAAATAATTTAAGGAAAAATTGGGTATCAACAGCTGCCCCTCTTTACCCGAGAAGGATGAAAGAGTTGTCGGGTAAAAATATGATGGCCAATTTTGACCGAGAGGAAACCGTGGGAGAGAATTAGGCCGCACCCTGGCTTCTGAGCTGCCTACATATCCTTGGTTTTACAGGAATCAGGTCGTATGTAGTTCCGGAATCATCAGCGAAATATACCGGTGATGTTTCACAAGAACGGAAGCAAGGTGTGAGGTAAGGTAAAGTAGGAAGGTCCTATGGGGTTGTATCGGAGAACTGGAGCGGTCCGCTCCCGCCTGGTTGGATTTTCCAGTTGGATTACCTGTAAATAAATAACAAGCATATATCGTGCATAATATAAACATGATGCAAGTTCCCGTTGGACTATGAATGTTTTCTTTGGAAAATTGAGGATGATTGTACTTAGACCATGATGTCCTGGGTCATGAATCGCTTGGTGCGGGATTCGCAGGCTATGAAATGACGTTCTCGAGCCATGAGGATGGTGCCTCCGAACCATGGTGCCTTTGAATAATGATACACAAGTTGAATAAAAGAGACGCTCAGGCCATGAAATGATGTTCTCAGGCCATGAAGATGGTGCCTCCGAATGATGACGCCTTTGGACAAGTTGGCGATATTTCAGCCCATGAAGAATGCGGTAGTATTATGCTAACAAGACAGAGTTTAGTCTTGAAATTTGCGAAAGAAAATAAGGGCAGAGCTTAGCCCGAGAGAAGCATAAATAAATAACGTCCTGAAAGGTGGTTGCTTTGAAGAGGTAGATAAGAGCTTTATGTAATGAAGTAAAATGCAAGGGAGGTAGCATGGAACCTCGGAAGGCGGAATAGTAGCCTTATGCAATGCAGGAAATAAAATGCAGGGGAGGTAGCATAGAACCTCGGAAGGTAGAATAGTAGCCTTATGCAATGCAGGAAATAAAATGCAGGGGAGGTAGCGTAGAACCTCGGAAGGCAGAATGGTAGCCTTATGCAATGCAGGAAATAAAATGCAAGGGAGGTAGCGTAGAACCTCGGAAGGTAGAATGGTAGCCTTATGCAATGCAGGGGAGGTAGCGTAGAACCTCGAAAGGCAGAATTGTAGCCTTATGCAATGTAGGAAATAAAATGCAGGGGAGGTAGCGTAAAACCTCGGACGGCAGAATGGTAGCCTTATCCAATGCAGGAAATAAAATGCAGGGGAGGTAGCATAGAACCTCGGAAGGCAGAATGGTAGCCTTATGCAATGTGGGAAATAATACAGGGGAAGTAGCGTAGAATCTCGGAAGGCAGAATGGTAGCCTTATGCAATGCAGGAAATAAAATGAAGGGGAGGTAGAGCAGAACCTCGGAAGGCAGAATAGTAGCCTTATGCAATGCATGAAATAGAATGCAGGGGGGAGACAACATTTAGTCTCGAAAGGCAGAATAGCCTTATGCAGTGTGGGAAAATAAATGACAGTAAGAGTTCTTAGCTGATGATAAACTGTAGTGATATGATTATGGTGAATAATCGTTGTTTGTGATGATAGTAAGTGTCGGCATGTGCGACGAGTTTAAGAGCGTGTCCTTAAGAAATATGCATTTTGCGAATATAGTAATGTGTTCTGGGCTTTCGCCGTCTTGGTGCCTGCATCAAAAGAAAAATTGTGAGTTCTGCAAAGGGGAGGGTTAGTTCGCATCCCCACTGGCTCGGCTCAGCCTGTCTGCTTGATAACGAGGACTTTGTTGTTCATGTCACAGGGGTAGCGTTGCTAAACAAGCTGTTTTGAGAAAGCAAATATGCATGGTTTTATAAAAATATAACATATAATTTAAAGTAATTTCTTTGGATGAACCGACGACCACGACGTGGTTCAAGGCATTGCAACCTCTCTTGTTATGGAATTTTGAGGGTCCTCCTCAAAATTCTGCCCCAGTTTGATGGGTGAATGTTTCTGGATGTTGCTTGTGCGGTGCTCGGCTGCATTTGCTTCGGAATCTTGAGGTCCCTCCTCAAAATTCTGCCTCAGTTTCCATTCATGGGGGAAATGAATTTTTTATTAAAATGTGACCGAACCCACAGGGCTGCCATCAGATCAGGCGTAGTTCAATTTACAACATTTGATAAAAACATGAAAGTTACACATAGTAGAGCTTGACTGCATTTGAGTTGATTGGCATTGGCCAGATTTCTCCATCCATTTCTACAAGTATGAGTTCTCCTCCTGTCAGCACTCAGTGAACCATGTACGGGACTTGCCAATTGGGATAGAATTTCCCTTTTGCTTCGTCTTGGTGAGGAAAGATCTTCTTTAACACCAGCTTCCCCGGTGTGAATCGTCTCGGCTTGACTTTCTTGTTGAAGGCTCTGTTCATTCTATTCTGATATAGCTGACCATGACAAACTATGTTCATTCTTTTTCCGTCTATGAGGGCCAATTGCTCATAACGGCTTCGTACCCACTCTGCATCGCTGAGCTCGGCTTCTTTTATGATTCTCAGGGATGGAATTTCGACCTCGGCAAGAATAATGGCTTCTGTACCATAAACCAACATGTAAGGAGTTGCCCTAGTTGATGTGCGTACTTTGGTGTTGTATCCCAGTAAGGCGAATGACAGCTTCTCATGCCATTGCTTGTGCTTCTCTATCATCTTTCTCAATATCTTCTTGATATTCTTGTTGGCAGCCTCAACGGCTCCATTCATCTGAGGTCTGTATGTTGTGGAATTCTTGTGTTTGACCTTGAAGGTTTCACACATGGCTCTCATCAGGTCACTGTTGAGATTGGAACCATTGTCGATAATGATTGACTCTGGAACTCCGAATCGACAAACTATGCGGTCGCGGACAATGTCGGCCACGACTTTCTTAGTAACTTCTTTGTAAGAGGCTGCTTCGACCTATTTGGTAAAGTAATCAATGGAAACCAGAATAAACATGTGTCCGTTGGAGGCGGCAGGCTCGATTGGTCCAATAACATCCATGCCCCAGGCGGCGAACGGCCATGGTGAACTTCTTGCATTAAGCTTACTCGAAGGTACCTTTATCATATCCCCATGTATCTGACAATGGTGGTATTTCTGGACATACTGGATGCAATCCGTTTGCATGGTCATCCAGAAATAACTGACCCGAAGTATCTTCTTTACTAGAATGAACCCGTTCATATGAGGACCGCATGTACCAGCATGTATCTCCTCCAATAGTTTTGTTGCTTCTTTTGCTTCGACACACCTTAGTAAACCCAAATCAGGAGTCCTCCTATACAGGATCCCTCCACTGTGAAAGAAATTATTTGACAACCTTCGAAGTGTGTGTTTTTGAGTAGCGTTTGCAAGTTATGGATATTCTCCCTTTGCCAAGTACTCCTTGATATCATGAAACCAAGGCTTTCCGTCTGCTTCTTCTTCAACATGGGCGCAGTAGGCCGGCTGATTGTAGATCCCTACTGGGATGGGATCAATGAAATTCTTTTCTGGATGCTATATCAGAGATGACAAGGTAGCCAATACATCGGCGAAATCATTCTGGATTATGGGGATGTGCCGGAACTCTATCTTTGTGAACCTCTTTCTCAACTCCTGTACACGATGTAGATATGGCAGTATCTTGGAATTCTTGGTGGCCCATTCTCCTTGTACTTGGTATATCAATAGGTCTGAATCACCAATCACTAATAACTCTTGAACGTTCATGTCGATGGCCAAGTTGAGCCCCAAGATGCAGACCTCATATTCAGCCATGTTGTTGGTGCAGGGGAACCTGAGTTTGGCGGATACTGGATAGTGCTGACCGGTTTCTGATATTAAGACTGCCCCAATTCCTACACCTTTAAAGTTTGCGGCCCCATCAAAGAACATCCTCCAACCATCGTAGGATTCTGCAATGTCCTCTCCTACGAATGACACTTCTTCATCGGGAAATACAATTTTAATGGTTCGTATTTCCAGTCCACAGGATTTTCAGCGAGATGATCTGCTAATGCTTGTCCCTTTACTGCCTTCTAAGTCACGTAAATAATGTCGAACTCACTTAACAAGATTTTCCATTTGGCCAGTTTGCCAGTGGGCATTGGCTTCTGAAAGATGTATTTCAACGGATCCATCCTTGATATGAGGTACGTTGTATATGCACAGAAATAGTGCCTCAAATTTTGTGCGACCCAAGTCAGAGCACAGCAAGTGCGTTCCAATAAAGAGTATCGGGCTTCATATAGAGTGATTTTCTTGCTAATATAGTAAATGTCCTGCTCTTTCCTTCCTGTTTCGTCATGTTGCCCAAGAACGCAACCAAAAACTCCATCTAAAACAGCAAGGTAAAGTAACAGAGGTTTACCTAGATCGGGTGGTACCAGGACTGGTGGTGTTAAGAGGTACTCCTTGATTCTATCGAAGGCTTTTTGACAATCCTCGGTCCACTTGGTTGTAGCTTCTTTTCTCAACATTTTGAAGATCGGTTCACAAATGACAATAGATTGGGCTATGAACTGGCTGATGTAATTGAGCCTCCCTAGGAAACTCATAATATCCTTCTTGTTCTTTGGTGGAGGCAATTCTTGGATGGCTTTGAACTTTGATGGATCCAGTTCTATTCATCGGCGACTGATGATGACCTTTGTGGTAGATTTCTCCACCCAGCTTCCTTCTCCCATCAGTGACCGAAAAAGTCTGGCGACTGTAGATATGGTTGCTACCGTCGCCATGAATTACTACCTCTTGATGATTCCATTCAAACTTCAACTCTTGATATAGGGTTCATGCCACGGCCCCAGCGGCGTGTATCCAAGGTCCCCTAACAGCAAGTTGTAGGATACAGGCACGTCTATCACTTGGATGTCTACATCGAACCGGGTTGGTCCCATCTGCAAGCACAAGGTGATCTCTCCCATAGTGGACCTCTGCGAACCGTCGAAGGCCTTTACATTGATCTCTCCTTCTTTTATATCATGTAGACTTTTGCCCAACTTCTTGAGTGTGATCAGCGGACAAATGTTGAGGCTGGAACCCCCATCAATTAAGATCCTTGTAATGAAGTGTTCCTCACATTGCACAGTGATGTGCAGTGCTCTATTATGCCCTAACCCCTCAGGCGGCAAATCATCTTCATGGAAAGTAATCTTGTGGCTTCCAGAACCTGGCCCACCATGTTTGCCATCTCCCCGCTGGTGATATTGTCTTGTACGTATGCCTCACTCAGCACTCTCAGCAAGGCGCTCATGTGCGTCTTAGAATTCTATAATAGAGAGAGGATAGATATCTGAGCTGGTGTCTTGTTCAACTGGTTGAGGATTGAGTACTCCATGGGTTGTATCTTTCTCTAATGATTTTTTGAACCTGTCTCAATGGTGGGAGGACGGTTGACGGCCTGCTCGCTAGATTCAGCCAAATGTTCAGGGGTATAAACTCTGCCAGTTCTATTCATACCCTGTGCAGCAATGGCTTCCTCAGACTTGCGTTTACCCTTTCTCCTTGCTTCAGCTGTGTAGTCCCATAGGATGGCGTTTGAGTAAAAGGGTGGCGTTGTTGACATTGCCACTGGAATAGGTGTGGTCATCCTCATTCCCACCGGAGTATATGTTATAGGCGGCCGGACTGCTACTTCGAGTGGCCGTACAAACTCAACTTTGATCGGCACTGGGGCCTTTTCCTTTGCGGGCGGTCTCGATTCAAACTCGAGTGGAATGGACATGTTTACCTCAGCATCCTCGAATGGCTGCATCTGAACCACAATTGGGTTGAGAGTAATTGTGGGCTTCTTCGGATCACCCTCTGCAATCAGCCCAATTGATCCCTCAGGATCCCAGTCATCATCTACTTCAATCATATGGACACCACATTTATGGTCTGGCAACGGATTATCGCGAACATTAGGAGCAGGGTCCTTGACTACAATGATCTTGTTGTCTATGAGGGTTTGTATCTTGTCTTTCAAGGAACGGCATTCCTCGATGGTTTGTCCCTTCATGTCGGAGTGGTAAGCACAGGATTTGTTTGGGTTGATCCATTGTGAAGGGTTCTCAGGGGTGGTAGCAGGAATGGGTGTGACGTAACTGGCGGCTTTGAGTCTTTCATATAGTTGATCAATAGGCTCGTCTATGGCAGTATACTGTTTCGGAGGGTGACGGTCGAAGTTAGGGCGAGGTCTTGGGAAGTTTTGGCGAGTAGGTGTTGATTGGTAGTGAGAAGGTTGGGAATTGTAGGCATTGTAAACGGGAGCTGGTTGGGAGTATCTGGGTGAGGTAGGCTGATATGTGGGTGGTGGAGCTTGATATGTGGGTGAGGCTGCTTGGTATTGAGGTGAAGGTGTTTGGTAACTTGGAGCTGGTTGGTATGTGAATGAGGGTGCTGGATATACTTGGTATTTGGGAGGGGACTTGGCTTGTTGTGCAACCATCACGGCTCCTACATCCTTCTTTTTGGACACACCACCAGACTGTAGAGCTTTATTAGTAGCCTGTAAAGCTTCAAAGTTGGTAACCATACCGCTTTTGATGCCCTCTTCGATTCGCGCTCCCAATTTGATGATGTCAGAGAACTTGTGATTTTCGACCATCATAATCCGCTCGTAATATTGAGGATTCTGAGCTCGTAAAAAGAATTTCTTCATTGTTCCTCTTCTAAGGCTGGCCTAACCTTGGCATCTTCTGACCTCCAACGAGTAGCATACTCGCGAAAGGTCTCTGTTGGCTTCTTATTTAAAGTCTAGATGTAGAATACATCTGGAGAATTCTCCGTGTTGAACCTGAATCGATCCATGAAGTCTGTTGCCATGCTTACCCAATTATTCCAGTTCTTTGGATCCTGGCCGATTTACCAGGACAGTGCATCTCCTTTCAAACTCCTCATGAACAGTTTCATGCGGATTCTTTCATCTTTTCCCACGCCAACCAATTTGTCGCAGTAAGTTCTCAAATAGACTCTTGGATCACCAGTACCATCGAACATCTCGAACTTAGGAGGTTTGTACCCCTCGGGCAGTTCGACATCAGGTTGTATGCAAAGATCTTCATAGTACAGCCCCTCAATCCCTCTTACTCCTTCAACGCCCTGAACTCGATTGGTCAACTTCTTGAGTTCCTCGGCCAAATTCCTGATGAGCCTATCCTTCTCGTCAGACTAAGGGGTATGCGGTGTGGAATGATCCACGTTTTCCACATAAATGGGATTATTGTAGGCGTGGAAGTGGTCTTTTGTCTGATCCTGGAGAGGTGTAGTGTTATGGCGATAGGCATTGCATTGTGTAGGCGGGACATGGTCTTTGGGGTGATTCGGTTGTTTAGGGGTGTTTTGTGGTAAAGTGGGTTTGGGAGCATTTGGGAAGTGGACATCCGGAACATTGAGGGAAAGTGACAGGTGAGCCAAATTATTGACTTGGTCAAGTTCCTCTTGGAACTTCAGCAACTTATTCTCCAGTGGAGACATACCCTCTTGCAGAACCTGAATACCCCGACCATCAGCGATCTCAACCTGTTCATCCCTGTTGTCTTTCTGACGTCGCTTGCCTCTGCCATCTTAGTTTTACCCTTGCTTTTTCCTTTGGGAGGACTAGGAGGAGGAGGAGGGCCATTTGATCTTGTGCGGTAGGCGGATGATGCATGAATGCACGAACTAACCTTTGGGGAGGGGAATAATAAATAAAGAAAACAAAAACAAAAAAAGTAATGAAGTTAGTGAGGATCATAAAAAAATATTGCAGTATTTAAACACATAAGGCGGAAATGTAAAGCGTGTCCTAAGCTGGGGACCTCTTTGTGCCCGAGGTAGGCCTAGCGACAAATTGATTTGAAGAACTTAAGAGGCTAAATGCCTTATTTTATTGATAATAAAATAGACAAATCCAACACGACTCTAAGAATGGGAAAAATATAAAATGTCACTAATGGCCAGGGGACTTATTACATTAGAAGGCAAAGTAAAGACAATCCTATCTACTTGGTCCCAGAAAGACCTTTCCCAGACTCGGCATCTCTTTTCTCCTTGATCAGCGTCCTCATCTCGTGAAGTCCCAGCAGCAAGTAGGTCCTGGCTAGAATTCCTCTTTCGGCTCCCTCGGCCTTCTGACGGGTCTCAATCCTCCTAATGAAATTCCCCTCTAAGTCGACTATGCCTCGCTCCAAGTGTGCTAACCTTTGGGTGGAGGTGATGGCCATGTCTTTCCATTTCTCTATCAGCTTCTTGTTGGCCTCGTGTATTTTGTGATGATCAACATCACAATCACGGAGCCTCTTGCGCACCTAGTTGAGTCTAGTCGTTGCCTCGGCCTTCTCATCTATGACCCTGTGGCCTTGATCAAACCCTGGCTCGATACTTCCACCCATTTATCTTCCAACCATCCCAGATAATAAGGAGAGTAACTAGCATGATACCTGTCAGGTTCAATAGTGTCCTTTTCTAACTGGATCTTGTAGTGCCACAAATGCTGAGCTTGGCACTTATGAGGGACGTCGTCGTTTTGGAAATCTTCCCTGAGATGACTAATCTTCTCGACCCTTGGTATAACTTGCTTCCTTCCTGACTACCTCATGACCAGATCAGGACGTAAGGATACGTCCCTCTTAGACCAATCAATATCAAAAATGGGGTGTCTCGAGTTCGGATGATGAACTCGTCGGTTGGGAACCACTCAGACATCCACTGAATCTGATCCTCGGTCAAGTTTCCTAGCAACTCGGCCCATCCATTGGCATTTTCCAGCTGATCAAACATGTCGGGGATGTAGTTCATACGCTTTGGATGATGGAAATCAATATGATCATCCCAAATTCTCCTATGGATGTCCTGACGGTAGTCTCCCTTTTGCAAATGCTCAGTGAGCCACAGTTGGAGTAACAGATTGCAATCCTCGAAATGTTTGCCCCTCGTTGACACTTTTCCAAGGCTTGGTACATGTCAGCAATGATCATTGGCACGATACTGAAGTCCTACCGTCAATCCCTTCCATCAGAGTATTGGTAACCATAGCCAACCTGGTGTGAATTCTTTCTTTCTTTGTCGGGAACACCATCAGACCCAAGAAGCATACTATAAAGACGAATTAATGTGCCCCAGAGAAGTAAGGGTGAACTCTTCCTGATGAGTGCGGTAAGATTGGCTACGACCATACCTCGCGTACAAATAGTCAAAGGGAATGTACGAGTCTTCCAAGCAGACCAGGTCTGGATTTTTCTTTGGTCCCATCATCTTGAGAAAACCTCGGCCTGTACAATTTTCAAGCATCAATAACCCTGGAGACTCCCAAGCAAAACCAGCTAACCCTCTTATTTCCTCTAGCAATGGTGTCATCTCATTGTTTCCAAAGCGAAAGACCGATCGATCACAGTCCCAGAACAGGGTAGTAGCTTCTATCATCATGTTGTTAGGTTGAATGTCCAGAAGAGAGGGCAGGTTGCCCAAGTGTTTTCTGATGACTGTTTTGTCACTGGAGTGAAGATCCTCCCACCAGTTTAGTTTGGGGTAGATATTGGTGACCATGCTGAATCTGGGGACCTCGTGCCTCATTTCAGCAAAACAAACAGGTTAGGCCCTTACCCCCACCAGACTCAACTATTTAACATCAATAATTATCATGAGCATTTAGTTCTCCAAATAAATGCACAAAATGTGAAGGTGTCTGTTTGGGTTCCAGGGAAACCCAATGGACTTTGGACAAGGCTATCTTAAAGGCTATTGTGCGGACAACACGTTAGCCTGGCTAGGTTAGACCATGATGCATGCAACATACAATAGAGTAAGGTTTCTATGGGGTTTTAGACCGGTACCCTTGAGCGGACAACTCAAGTGGGAAGGCACGGAACTGTCGATTGCACCGCTGATCCACTAGTTTTACCGCAAATATGCCTTTCCGAATTTAGGGGTAGTAATATTGGAATAGGGCAACCACTCATTGTAAGCATTGCTATAGGATTTTGTTTGGCACTAGTGGAATATGAATACGGAGCATGATATGCAATAAATAACATTTAAACAAGTAGGCATGTATTTTCACATTGAGGAAAGCAGTAAAGAAAGGAAATACGACAGTTATAATTGAAAGCAGTTACAAAGAAAACATGAAGATACGTAAGTTTTGTTTAGGCGAAATAAATACTTGCCGAATTAAATAGTTGACAGCATATAACGGGGAATAGGAAAGGGTATAAACATTCAAAAAGAAATTGAAAGGTCCAAATTCACAAGACAACCTGTAATGGTGTAAGCCTAGGGAATATCCCCAGCAGAGTCGCCATGCTGTCGCGCCCCCCTTTTTCCTCGCACGGGTCAGGTGCGGAGAGATCAGGTTTATGACATTCTGGATAACTCCTTAAAGGAAGAGGTTTAAGGAAGAGTCGCCACCTAACGATTTTGTGGTGCGTTAGGGCACCTAGAGTAGATAACTCATGAACTAGTTTGCATTACCAGAGATTGGGTAAGGGCTTGAAGTTATCCTAAGGCGAAGGTGTTAGGAACCCCTCAAGATCCACAACTGTGGGTCCCAGCCAAGAAGTTTTGTGAATTTGTACGGTAAACAAATAGCAAGTAAGGTTCATATAAGAGGGGATTTCAAACAAGTATGAAAATCTTTAAAGGTTTTGGGAAACATTAGAGTAAAAACATTTGAAAAGAATTGTCCTAGGTTTAAAGTAATACGGATCACATCAATGCAANATGTATTCTACCCTTCCCACTCCGTAGAGGTTATTTAAAGAAGCGCGTGCTGGTCACGAAAGCTTATTGCGTGTTATTACCCATCCCGTCTATAAGTCCTGGAGAGTGTTTAGGACTACTAAATCCTACAAGGTGAGTACTAGGCCGAACCCCTAGGTTTAAAAGGACAAAATTCTAAGCGACATACAAAACAACTAGGACTACAAACATGGGAACGCATAAAGGCAGATAAGAGGCTCACAGATCCCTCCACAGGTAAACACATAAATAACACGTCTCAAACACAAACAAGGTCTCAAAGACAGGATTTAAAATAGGAGTTTTAAGTTGGAAAATAGTAGGTTTCAGAAGTTTTGGGTTTCTTGAAACTCAGTAATAAAGCAGGAAGTTTAAAAGGACAGAATAGTTTTGAGAAGAGTGATTGATTAAAAATCTAGTCATTTAAAGACAATACCAGGAATTAAAAGGTGCGTAGCAGTTTAGAAGTCCTCAAAAAAGAGACGAATAACTTTTAGAAAATCGGTAATCAGAAGTAAAGAAAGATTTTAAATAAAGCAGAGTAATTTCAAACAGGAGTGACTTACTTTGAAATCCAATAATTCAAAATAGGGCAAGAAACAGTAGTTTAAAGGAGTTATAGTAAAAGGAGAGTGAGTGCACAATTTCAAGAACCAGTAATTTAAAAAATAGAGCAAGGGTTTAGGAAAAACATAATGATTTGCATGAACTTCAGAAAAGGAGAATCGTTTTGAAAATCCATCAGTTGCAGGAGTAAAAGTAGTGACAAACAACAAGTATCTAAGGTTTTCAGAAGAGATTGATTAGTTCTAAGGATCATTTTTAATACAGGCAAGACATAAAATAGTTGATTTTGGTTTTAATAAGTACTAGGCCTAAGGTTTACCTAGGCGTCCCTATATATACTGATTATGCACACATTGATTATGAGTCCTGAAGCATGATTTCTAGATGCAAATGCAGAAGCAGTATCATTACGACATATTTTATTATAGTTATTAGATGTGAACAGGATTTCTAAAGTAAATAGGAGTATAGTAGAGATGCTGAAGTAAACAACCTAAACATGGTTTGTAATGCATGGTATGCATGTCCTAAGCATGATACTATTGCACACATAGGTAAAGTAAATCCTATGATCATGATTTCTACCCATACTATATTAAACATGCATAGTCCCCTCCTATATTCACTATCCATCCCCAAGTATTTATTTACAGATTATTACAAACCAGGGATAATAAATTACATCATTAGAAGAAAACAAGAAGCTACTTGTATAGGGAGCCTTCAATCAGGCCCATTCTTCCAAGCTCAATCCTTTCGAGTTTCACAGCCTTACACGGTCTGGGTGCGGCAAAGCTCCCTAGGGCCCTCGTGGGTCCCTGGCCAATACCAACACCCAAATATAATTGCCAAAATTAAGCATGTGCAGTGTGGAAATACCAGCCTCAGTGTGTCAAAGTTCAGAGGGAACTCGAGAGGTTCTCTAAGCAATGCTCACACTGAGGGGGTGGAACCTAGGTCTCTAGGAATAATGTGAAGTGCCAGAAGTGAGTTTGGAAAGAAAAGGAGTTTTGAAAGAGAGTTCATAAACCAGAGAGATTGTTTGACAAAAAACAATTTTTGTTTTTTTGAAAAGAGATGAGTAAGTAACAATCTCACACAGCATCAAAGATGCACAGCCAAAACACACATCATTACAACAGGTTCAGACATTACAAGCAGGGGTAATGGGGGATGGGAACAGGTAGAACATTTAATTGTAAACAATCCAATGAAAGATCTAGGAATGGTTTGGACATGATCAAAGATTGCTTACTCTGACATAGCCATAAACCAACCATAAAGGAGTCACATAGAGAGGGTCAAGGGATTGGGGTACAACACAATCATGAAAACAGCTAATAAATATGCCCAAAACACACACGACAAGAGAAATAATAGCATGTTGAGGATGTATTCTAGTTGCAAGTTTCACAGAAGAACCATAAGTAAAAGCAGACTAAGAACAATAAGAACTAAAACAAGTAGAGAATCATGTCGTTCATGAAGCTTTAAATTTAAAAAAAGAGATACCAGTGAAGAGGAAAGCAAGCAGAATGAGAGAACAAGAGAAAGAGCACAATGGTTAGCCTTGGCTTGTAGCCGTAACAATAGACAAGAGCAGAGACTAAAGTAATAACATAGAGCTTTTGTGTAAGAGAGAGTTTTTAACCACCAGTCTCTGTCTGTCTTTGTGAAAAGATAGAGTTTTTATAGTTGAGACATAAGTAGTAAATAACATAAGAATCACAGTAGCATGGTAATCAAGGAACTCTGAATCAATCAGTCAGGAAATCAAGACATTTGTTCCCTTAAGTTAAGGGGTTTCAAAAATCAAACGGTAAAACACATAGCATATAAGGTAAATAGAAGTCAGTACGAGACTACATAAGGAAAGAATCATAGTTCATTAAGTATAGGGTAAACAATTAGGGCTAAGTTCAAAACATTCCAATTAAGGAAATAGCCAGTAAGAATAAAGTACCACATCAGACGAGTTAAGTGAATCAATTAATTTGAGTAGAAGAGGTAGAAATTGAGGGTTTAAAGGAAAGTTTATCAATCAAAACCCCAAAGTATGGAATCCAAAATCAATCAAAGAAAGAGTCACAATTCTATATTCATCATATAAATAGACAAGAATAACCAGACATAGCAAGCGTGCAGGTTAAACAACATTGATAGAAAGAGGCAAGCCTGAACAATCAAGATGGACATAAGAACATAGAGGTGATATAAGTTAGACTAAGAAAACCTAGTAAAACATATTCGAGGCAGATAATCACAGCAACTTAAACAAGAAACGAGAAGTCATGCTAATACACAAAATCAAATGAAGAAATCTAGAAAAATTAGGGTTGTTAACATAAGCAAGATAAATAGCTAGTAAGATCATAGAATCAGTCATGATATTCAAAGAACAGACTTAAATGCAAAGAGAAACTTAGTTTTAAACAAGCATAAAAGAGTTGTGAGAAACCCTAGTCTTAAAAAGGGAAGTGAAACCATTTAAAAACTAATTATTCTCTAAAGTTCGAGTCAAGAACAATGTAAAACATAAAGAGACATGCTTGAATCATTTAAAAACACCATAGATTTGAGAGGTTTAGGCAAAAATTAGGGTTTCATAAGAGAATCAGAGATAACCGGAAAACCTGCCGTGAAACTCAAGGATCGTAATGGATATGGTGTGGCTTATGTCCAAACCCCATCGGAGAGGCTAATAACAACTAAAGCAGGAGCCCGAGGTGCAAGTCAGCATAGCCCAGGCCCTCAAGGGATTCAAAGATAGGACGAGCTAGATGAAGGAGACTCATGGAGGCTCGTGGTTGAAAGGATGGTGGTCGGAGACGGCCAGAGGAAGGCGGTGCAGTTCTATAAAGGACGAAGAGACAGAAGTCTCTAGAGACTAGAGATAGAGATGAGAGTTAGAGAGATGAGTGGTAGGTGAAGAGTGAGGGGTTGGTTGGGAGGGTGGTTCGAATTAATTAAGGTAACAAATATCTGAGCCATTGATCTAATTTGATCAACGGCTAAGATTGGTTTGGGGATTGAGCCGGGAAAGATGGGGATTGGGATGGGTATTCAATTGGGTTAAGGGGTTGGGTATTGGATTGAAATTGAAATAGGTTAAAAGTGGCTAGATTTTAAATACCCCTTAAACTAAGATATTTAATTAATAAAAATAGCCAATAATTATATAAAAAATAAAATTAAGTTAAAATAGGTAAAATCACAGTAATTAACTAATGTTAGGTGTAAAAATGCATAAATGTCGAATTGAAATTGTGCAAAAATGTCCAATTGGGCCATAATTGTAAAATTGTTGTAATTGAAATTAAATGAGACCCAATTGGATAATTTGTGAAATAATTGAATTTTAATGGATCAAAAATGATTATAAATAACATACCGAGTTGGGAAACATTTTGAAATTATTTATAGCATAATTTATGAATTATTTAAATATGAAATATTAGAATAAACAAGAAAAATAATTTAGTAAAAATATGGAAAAAACACTCATTATTACAAAAAATTATTTTGTGGGCTTATATACAAGTTTGAAAATAATTTAAGGAAAAATTGGGTATCAACAATTCTAGATCCGTTCAAGGACGAACGTTTATTTAAAAGGTGGAGAATGTAACGACCCGACCGGTCGTTTTGCGTTATCGGACCCCATTTTCCTAAATGGAACTTCCCATGGCTGCTTATTGTGATTTATGACTTGCGGGGGTGGGTGGTCCAGGATTCAGAAATGTTTAGAGCAATATTGGAACACTTGGTTCCTTAAGGTTGGCCTTTAAGGCCACAGTTTGACTTCGGTTAACATTTTGATTAAACGACCTCGGAATCGAGTTTCAACGATTCTGATAGCTATGTATGATGATTTCGGACGTGGACGTATGTTGAAAATGGGTTTTGGATGACCCGGGGACGTTTCGGCGCCCAATATCGAAATTAGAGTTTCCTTAAGTTTGAAATTTGGTTGGGAACATTTTTTTGTGTTATCGAGGTCCGAACGGAATTCCGAGACCGAGAATAGTTCCGTTATTTATGACTTGCTTGCAAAATTTGGTGTCATTCCGAGTAGTATAGGTCGGTTTAAAGTCCAGATTTAAGTCATTTTTTACAGATGCGCACCTTGGACCGCTGGTACGGGTCCGCAGGTGCGGAAAACTCTTCCACAAGTGCGGGTTAACTGGGTAGGAAGTGTAAATATGTTCCTCCGCAAAATTTTGGCAGTTTTCTTCATTTTTGCATGCGGGTTGATGAGTCATTTGAGAGCAATTTGGAGAAGGATTTCGAGGGTCTTCGGTGGAGGTAAGTTTCTCGGACTATAAACTCGATTCTATGTTATTATGTGATGGATTAGGCTTGGAATTAATGGATTAAATCGCATAAATTGGGGGTTTAGGGCTTGGGAAATTGAAACTTGTAATTAAGGAATTTAGGGGTCGTTTGTGGTCGGATTTTGATGCATTTTATATGTCTAGACTCGGGAAAGGATGAGGATTCTTGTGATGCGATTTTTATCGAATTCCAAGACGTGGGCCCGGGGCTCGAGTTTGGCCAATTTCGGAAATTGTGTATAATTTTGATAGTTTTTGATTGGGGATCATCTCCCTAGCATATTTTGATGTTATTGATCTGATTTATGATAGACTCGGAGCATTTGGGAGCCGATTCGAGGGGCAAGATCATCGCGAAGAAGTTTTTGGACTGTTTTGAGGTACGTAACTATTGTAACTCTAGACCTGAGGATATGACACCCCGGTATTTTATATTGTTTTGGTAAATGAGGTGACGCACATGCTAGGTGACGAGCGTGTGGGAACGCACCGATAGGGATTGTGACTTGGCCCTTCCCGTAGCGACTATTAAGCCGCGTATTAGATTTGAAACCTTACGATAACCTGTATTTTAGAAATTTATACTTGTTTATGGGTTGTAAGCCATGCTTTGGGCCTTGTGCCGACCTGTTTAGACCCTCGGGGTTTTTTTACACTATTCTCACACTATCCTGATAGAACATCTGTGAACTCAGTCATGTTTACCACTTGTTGTTATTTTCACTGTTATCACACTATTTTGAAACTCTAAGAGGTATTTTGGGCTGAGTCTCGTAAGTTGAGATGAATTTCCCGAGTGGCTTGTGAGGATGACTGAGTGAGGCCGAGATCCGAGTATGTGAAGATATTTATGGATCGGGCTGCATGCCGCAACAATATATATTATATGGATCGGGTTGCACGCCGCAGCATATGTATATTACATCGGGCTGCACGCCGCAGCAACATAGTGCTTGGGCTGTAGGAGTCCCTCCGGAGTCTGTACACCCCCAATGAGCACAGTCGACTATATATATATATAGGGTCGGGCTGTGCACCGCAGCATATGTTATTCGGATCGGGCTGCACACCCAACATATATTAGGAGGATCGGGCTGCACGCCGCAGCAGTTGAGTGGTTATCTGATACTTGTTAAGTGTTAGTGCTCAGTGTGAGCATGAAATACTGATAGTGGAGTCACGAGTGACTGATATGCCTTGTTATGAGATATATTGTGCCTAGATGGCTGCTACATCGTGAATTTTACTGTCTTTCCCTCTCTTCCTTATACTGAGCCTTCTAATAATAGTGTAATTACTGTTTTATGAAAGTTTAATTTATTAATGCTCGTCACTGCACTCAAGTTTTTAGTTACTTTGGTTACTCACTGAGTTGGCGTACTCACATTACTCCCTACACCTCTGTGTGCGGATCCAGGTACCGGACTATCTCGCTAGTTAATTTTCTAACGTGCTTGGAGTTGTTCGTGGATCGAGGTAGCTTCTTCGCGTCCCTAGCTCACCACCCTTCCTTTCCTCAGTACATAGTGTTGTCTTCCATACTTCAGACTCTTGTAGTAGCAAAGTCACTTTATTGTACATTGTATTTATCATCCTAGGTGCTCATGACAGTTGACTCCAGGTTTTGGTGTGTATAAACTTTTTATTTCATTTTGCTGCTTTAATCTGCTTAAGTAAAGGAAAATCTTCTCTTTGTGAAAGACCGGTATAGTTTTGGAAATTATGAAATATTGATAGTATGTAACGGTTGGCTAGCCTAGTTCCATGATAGGAGCCATCACGGCCGGCTTAGGATTTGGGGTCGTGAAAAGTTGGTATCAAACCCTAGGTTACATAGGACTCAACGGTCATGAGCAGGTTTAGTAGAGTCTTGTTGATCGGTATGGAGACGTCTGTAATTATCTTCGAGAGGATACAGAACCCTTAGGAACAATCTCATTTTCCTTGAACTCTGTAGTGCCATTTGTTGATTCTGGAAATCTAAACTTATGTTGTTTCATTCTCTCACAGATGATGAGGACTCGCGCTACCGATCAGGGTGACCAGCCACCAGCTAGACCAGCGAAAGGTCGAGGCCGCGTTCGAGGTCGTAGTAGAGGTAGGGGACCAGCCCATGCAGAAGCCAGGGTAGTACCAGTTGATTCCCCTACTATTCAGGATCGGATTCCCATCGCAGATACTCCAACAGGACAGGCTCAGGCACCGGCGGTGCCTATTGTTATTCCGGGTCTTCAGGAAACCCTGGCCCAGATCTTGACTGTATGTACCACCCTTGCTAAGGAAGTTGCTACTACTTCTCAAGCCAGGGGAGGCAGTCAGACTCCAATTTCCCGAACACCAGAGCAGGTTACTCAGGGCCTTCAGACACCGGGGGCAGTTCCATCCCAACCGGTTGCTCCAGTTCAGGACTTCGTGGTTCTAGCTATGCCATATGATGAGCATCGTAAGCTGGAGAGGTTTAGTATACTTCAGCCTCCGAAATTCAGTGGTGCTGAGGGCGAGGATGCCCAGGGTTTTCTGGATAAGTGTCAGAGGATGGTTCGTAGTGCTGGGATTCTGGAGACTAGTGGGGTCTCGTTTGCTACTTTTCAGTTTTCTGGTGCTGCTTTCAATTGGTGGGAGTCTTTTGAGAGGCGTAGGCCTGTTGGTTCAGCACCCCTCACCTGGCAGCAGTTCTCCACTATCTTCTTGTAGAAGTATGTACCCCAGTCTCACAGGGAGGAGCAGTGTAGGAAGTTTGAGCAGCTGCGTTAGGGGGAGCTATCAGTGACACAGTATGAGATGCGGTTTTTAGAGTTGGCTCATCATGCCACCGAGTTAGTTCCTACCAATAGGGAGATAATTAGGAGGTTCGTGGATGTCCTCACTTATCAGCTCCACCTTTTCATGACTCGGGAGAGGGTATCCGGTGCTACCTTCGAGAAGGTTGTTGATATTGCTCGAGATATTGAGTCGGTTCACCGCCAGGAGCGGGAGGAGAGGGAGGCCAAGAGGCCTCGTGGATCGGGTGGTTCTAGTAGTGCTCTTTCCAGGGGGCAGTTTCAGCATGGTAGAGACCATTCATTCAGGCCTCCTCATTCAGTCCGCCCAGCCTATAGTGATGCATCTTCGAGGCATGGTCCCCGCAGTTCTCAGCTAGGTTGTTCTTCATTCGGTGCCCTTCCAGCCCAGAGTGCAGCTCGAGCACCATCAGTTTAGGGTTCCTCTATGCATGGTTCTCCTAGTGGCCTTTCTGGTGCTGGGGGTTCCTTTCAGTCCCCGTCACCAGCTCCAGGGAGTTATTATGAGTGTGGAGAGTTCGAGCATATGAGGAGGCAGTGTCCTCATCTTCTTGGACGTCCATCTCAACTGAGGAGCCAGCCTTCGACTTCAGCTCCAGTTACTTCACCACCCACTCAGGCAGCCAGGGGTGGTGGTCAGTCAGATAGAGGCCGCCTTAGAGGGGGAGGTCGAGCAGGTGGAGGTCAGGCCCGTATGTATGTGTTTCCAGCCAGGCCAAATGCTATGGCCTCTGATGCAGTGATCACATGTATTGTCGTAATCTGTCGCCGAGATGCTTTGGCTTTATTTGACCCTGGTTCTACATATTCTTATGTCTCGTCATATTTTTCCAATTTCCTAGATATGCCCCGTGAGTTTTTAGTTACGTCTATTCATGTGTCGACTCCGGTGGGCGATACTATTATTGTGAACCGTGTGTATCAGTCGTATGTGGTATCTATTGGGGGTCTTGAGACCTGAGTGGGCCTACTGTTACTCAGCATGGTCGATTTTGATGTGATATTGGGCATGGATTGGTTATCTCCGTGTCATGTTGTTCTTGATTGCCATGCTAAGCCGTGACCTTACCTATGCCAGGACATCCAAGGGTTGAGTGGAGCGGTTCTTCTGAGTATGTGCCTAGCAGAGTGATTTCCTACTTGAAGGCCCAGTGTATGGTTGAGAAGGGGTGTTTATCATATCTGGCTTTTGTGAGGGATGTCAGTGGTGAGACTCCCGCTATTGATTCAGTTCCTGTGGTCCGTGACTTTCCGGACGTGTTTTCTGTAGACCTACCAGGCATGCCACCTGACAGGGACATTGATATTGGTATTGACCTGGTATCAGGCACTCAGCCTATTTCTATTCCACCTTATAATATGGCACCAGCGGAGCTGAAGGAATTAAAGGAGCAGCTTTAGGAACTCCTATATAAGGGGTTCATTCGGCCTAGTGGTTCACCTTGGGGTGTACCGGTGTTGTTTGTGAAGAATAAGGATGGTTCTATGCGTATGTGTATTGATTATTGGCAGCTGAATAAGGTTACGGTAAAGAATCGGTATCCCTTGCCTCGTATTGATGACTTGTTTGATCAGTTGCAGGGTGCCAGGGTATTTTCCAAGATTGACTTGCGTTCCGGCTATCATCAGTTGAAGATTCGGGGGCCAGACATCCCGAAGACTGCTTTCAGGACTAGATATGGTCATTATGAGTTTCTGGTTATGTCATTCGGGCTGACCAATGCCCCAGCATCCTTTATGCACTTGATGCACAGTGTATTCCGGCCTTATCTGGATTCTTTCATTATCGTGTTTATTGACGATATCTTGGTGTATTCCCGATCTCGGGAGGATCATGAGCAGCATTTGAGAGTTGTGCTTCAGACCTTGAGGGAGAAGAAGTTGTATGCAAAATTTTTGAATGTGAGTTCTCACTTGATTCAGTAGCGTTCTTGGGGCACGTGGTAGCCAGTGAGGGTATTCAGGTTGATCCGAAGAAGGTAGAGGCGGTGCAGAGCTGGCCTAGACCGTCATCAGCTACCGAGATTCGTAGTTTCCTTGGTTTGGCAGGGTACTATCGCCGTATTGTAGAGGGATTTTCATCTATTGCAGCACCTATGACCAGACTGACCCAGAAGGGTGCTCAACTCAGGTGGACTGAGGAGTGTGAGGAGAGCTTTTAGAAGCTCAATTCAGCTTTGACTATAGCTCCAGTATTGGTTTTGCCTACGGGTTCAGGTTCTTATACAATTTACTGTGACGCCTCGACAGTTGTCCTTGGAGAGGTTTTGATGCAGGATGGTAGGGTGATTTCCTACGCGTCCAGACATTTGAAGGTGAACTACAAGAATTATCAGTGCACAATCTTGAGCTAGCAGCTATTGTCCACGCCTTGAAGATTTGGCGTCATAATCTGTATGGAGTGCATTGTGAGAATTTCACTGATCACTGTAGTTTGCAGCATTTTCTTAAGCAGAAGGATCTGAATTTGCATCAGAGGAGATGGTTGGAGCTTCTCAAGGATTATGACCTCACTATTTTATAGCATCCAGGTAAGGACAATGTAGTGGTCGATGCTCTGAGTCGCAGAGCGGAGAGTTTGGGGAGTCTAGCCTACCTTCCAGCAGCAGAACAACCTTTATCACTTAATGTTCAGGCTTTATCTGGTTAGTTGGTGAGACTGGATCTATCAGATCCCCCGTGGGTATTGGGTTGTGTAGCCTCAAGGTCTTCTCTTTATGATCAGATTAGAGCACGCCAGTATGATAATCCACACTTGCTCGATCTTCAGGACAGGGTATGTCGCGGTGATGCCAGGGATGTGATTATTGGTGATGATGGGGTCATGAGGATGCAGGGCCAGATTTGTGTGCCCAATGTGGATGGACTTCAAGATTTGATTCTAGTTGAGGCCCATAGTTCGCGGCATTCCATCCATCCGGGTGCCGCCAAGATGTATCAGGATCTGAGACAGCATTATTGGTGGAGGCGGATGAGGAGGGATATTGTTGAGTTCGTGGATCGGTGTCTCAACTATCAGCAGGTCAAGTATGAGCATCAGAGACTGGGTGGATTGCTTCAGAAATTAGATATTCCGGAGTGGAAGTGGGAGCGGATCACCATGGACTTTGTAGTTGGGTTTCCATGGACTTCGTGGAGGTTTGATGCTATATGGGTTATTGTGGATCGGCTAACCAAGTCCTCACACTTCATTCCTGTTAGTACTACTTATTCTTCAGAGCGGTTAGCTGAGATTTATATCAGGGAGATTGTCCGATTGCATGGGGTTCCATCATTTCTGACAGAGGTACTCAGTTCACATCTCAGTTTTGGAGGGCCGTGCAGAAGGAGTTAGGCATTTAGGTTGAGTTGAGCACCGCGTTTCATCCTCAGACCGATGGGAAGTCGGAGCGTACTATTCATATTTTGGAGGATATGTTGTGTGCCTGTGTCATTGATTTTGGGGGTTCATGGGACCAAGTTCTGCCACTCGCGGAGTTTGCATATAATAATAGTTATCAGTCAGGTATCCAGATGGCTCCGTATGAGGCTTTATATGGTAGGAGGTGCAGATCTCCGGTTGGCTGGTTTGAGCCGGGCGAGGCTAGGCTATTGGGCACAGACTTGGTTCAGGATGCGTTGGGTAAGGTGAAGATGATTCAGGAGCAGCTTCGCACGGCGCAATCTAGGCAGAAGAGTTATGCGGAGTGGAAGGTCTGAGATGTGTCTTTCATGGTTGGGGAGAAGGTGTTGCTGAAGTTGTCACCCATGAAGGGTGTTATGAGGTTCGGGAAGAGGGGAAAGTTGAGTCCCCGGTACATTGGGCCATTTGAGGTGCTTCAGAGGATTGGGGAGGTGGCTTATAGACTTGCCTTGCCTCCCAACTTATCGAGTATTCATCCGGTGTTCCATGTTTCGATGCTCGGGAAGTATGTTGGTGACCCGTCTCATGTTTTGACTTTAGCACAGTTCAGCTCGAGGGTGATATGTCATATGAGGTAGAGCTAGTGGCTATTTTGGGTCGTCAGGTTAGAAAGTTGAGGTCTAAGGATATAGCTTCAGTGAAGGTTCAGTGGAGAGGACAGTCAGTGAGGATGCAACCTGGGAGACCGAGTGGGAGATGCGGAGCAGATATCCCCACTTATTTGAGACTCCAGGTATGTTTCTAGACCCGTTCGAGGATGAACATTTGTTTAAGAGGGGGAGGATGTAACGACCCAGCCAGTCGTTCTATGAGATTAGTCCTATTTCCCTTATTTCTGCTTTATCATATATTTATTAGCCTATTTATGTTATGTTGGGTCGGGTTCGGAGTGGTCGTGGTGACAACAGAGACACTTAGTCTCTTAAATTGGCTTAATAGTTGGAAAGGTCAACTGAGATTTGACTTATTGGTAAACGACCTCGGAATGTAGATTTTATGGCTCGGATAGCTTTGTTAGTTGATTTGGGACTTGAGAGTGTGTTCGGAATGAAGTTTTGATATCCGGTGTAGAATTTGGCTTGAATTGGCGAAGTTGAGTTTTTGACGATTTTCGGTCGGCAGGGAAAGTAGGCTATCGGGGTGGGAATGGAATTCTGGAAGTTGGAGCAGGTTCGTAATGTTATTTTGGATATGTGTGCAAATTTTCAAGACAATCGGATGTGTTTTGGTTGGTTTCTGCATCCTTGGTGAAATTTAGAAGTTTCAAAGTTCATAGGCTTGAATTTGATGTGATTTTGGTGTTTTTGCGTTGTTTTTGGTATTTCGAACGCTCGACTAAGTTTGAATGAGGTTATGGGATGTGTTGGTATGTTTGGTTGGGATCCCGAGGGGCTCGGGATTTATTTCGACAGGGTAATGGAGGTTTAGACTTAGGAAATTGCAGCAACGCTGGTGGTGGTGCCATTTTACTGGTGTGACCGCACCTGCGGATGGGAACCGCAGGTGCGGGACCGTAGAAGCGAAAAGGAATCCGCAGATGCGTAATTTGGGCAGCTGAGTGAGGGACCGCAGATGCGGACGAGGGACCGCACCTGCGGAGTCGCAGGTGCGGAAGTCCGGATTTAAGTCATTTTTCGCGGATGCGCACCTTGGACCGCTGGTGCGGGTCCACAGGTGCGGGTTAACTGGACAGGAAGTATAAATATGTGCCTCCGCGAAATTTTGGCATTTTACTTCATGTTTGCATGCTGGTTAAGTCATTTTAAGAGCAATTTGGAGAAGGATTTCGAGGGTCTTCGGTGGAGGTAAGTTTCCCGGACTATAAACTCGATTCTATGTTATTATGTAACGGATTAGGCTTGGAATTAGTGGATTAAATAGCATAAATTAGGGGTTTAGGGCTTGGGAAATTGAAACTTATAATTAAGAAATTTAGGGGTCGTTTGTGATCGGATTTTGATGCATTTTATATGTGTAGACTGGGGAAAGGATGAGGACTCTTGTAATATGATTTTTATCAAATTCCGAGACGTGGGCCCGGGGCTCGGGTTTGGCCAATTTCAGGAATTGTGCCTAATTTTGATAGTTTTCGATCGGGGTTCATCTCCCTAGCATATTTTGATGTTATTGATCTGATTTGTGATAGACTCGGAGCATTTGGGAGCCGATTCGAGGGGCAAGAGCATCGCGAAGTAGTTTATGGACTGTTTTGAGGAAAGTAATAATTGTAACTATAGACTTGAGGGTATGACACCCCGGTATTTTATATTGTTTTGGTAAATAAGGTGACGCACATGCTAGCTGACAAGCGTGTGGGTGTGCACCGATAGGGATTGTGACTTGGCCCTTCCCGTAGCGACTATTAAGCCGCGTATTCAATTTGAAACCTTACGATAACTTGTATTTTAGAAATTTATACTTGTTTATGGGTTGTAAGCCATGTTTGGGGCCTTGTGCCGACCTGTTTAGACCCTCAGGGGTATTTTTACACTATTCTCACACTATTCTGATAGAACATCTGTGAACTCGGTCATGTTTACCACTTGTTGTTATTTTCACTGTTATCACACTGTTTTGAAACTCTGAGAGGTATTTTGGGCTAAGTCCCGTAAGTTGAGATGAATTGCCCGAGTGGCTTGTGAGGATGACTGAGTGAGACCGAGAGCCGAGTATGTGAGGATAGTTATGGATCGGGTTGCCCACCGCAGCAATATATATTATATAGATTGGGCTGCACGCCGCAGCAATAGATATTATATGGATTGGACTGTGCGCCACAGCATATGTATATTGGATCGGGCTGCATGTCGCAGCAACATAGTGCTTGGGTTGTAGTAGCCTCTCCGGAGTCTGTACACCCCCAGTGAGCACAGTCGACTATATATATATATATATATATATACATACATATATATAGGGTCGGGCTGTGCACCGCAGCATATGTTATTCGGATCGGACTGCACACCGCAACATATATTAGGAGGATCGGATTGCACGCCGCAGCAGTTGAGTGGTTATCTGATACTTGTTGAGTGCGAGTGCTTAGTGTGAGCATGAAATACTGTTAGTGGAGTCATGAATGACTGATATGCCTTGTTATGAGAGATACTGTGCCTGGATGGCTTTTACATCGTGAATTTTATTGTTTTTCCCTCTCTTCCTTATACTGAGCCTTCTAATAAAAGTTGAATTACTGTTTTATAAAAGTTTAATTTATAAATGCTCATCACTGCACTCAAGTTTTTAGTTACTTTGGTTACTTACTGAGTTGGCATACTCACGTTACTCCCTGCACCTCTGTGTGCAGATCCAGGTACCAGACCATCTCACTAGTTGATTTTCGGACGTGCTTGGAGTTGTTCGTGGATCGAGGTAGCTTCTCAGTGTCCCCAGCTCACCTCCCTTCCTTTCCTTAGTACATAGTGTTGTCTTCCATACTTCAAACTCTTGTAGTAGCAAAGTCACTTTATTATACATTGTATTTATCGTCCTAGGTGCTCATGACAGTTGACTCCAGGTTTTGGGATAGTGTATAAATTATTTATTTCATTTTGCTGCTTTAATCTGCTTAAGTAAAAGAAAATCTCTTTGTGAAAGACCGGTATAATTTTGGAAATTATGAAATATTGATAGTATGTAATGGTTGGCTAGCCTAGTTCCATGATAGGCGCCATCACGGTCGGCTTAGGATTTGGGGCCGTGACAGATAATTGAGCCACATTGAGAGTAATCTCTCTGATAGTCGGGTCATTTTTAGAGTAATATCTACGATAGTCGAGCCACATTGAGTGTAATCTCTCCGATAATCGGGTCATTTTGAGAGTAATCTCTTCGATAGTGGAGCCACATTGAGAGTAATCTCTCTGATAATCGGGTTATTTTGAGAGTAATCTCTCTGATAGTCAAGCCATATTGAGAGTAATCTCTCTGATAGTCAGGTAGGAATGAGTACCTATCCCCTCACACCCTATGGTTGTCTTCTTTATGCATGGATCATCTCATTAAACAAGAACATATCCTTCTTGTTTGGCCTACAAAAACAAAAACAAAAAAAGACAAAAGGAAATAAAAAATATATACACATAAGAGAATACCTTCACAGAAAAGGTTGACTCAAACGGCTTGCAAATATCGGGAGTTTATGTTCATCAACGAAAGAGCACGTACCTATTTATAAATTGCGAAAGGCGGCTGCTGAAGATTTATTATCGATGTGGATCAATTACAGAGGAGGTTTCTTTAACTTTTCCATGTCCAAGTAAATGTTGAACTTAACTCTTTGTAGGATTCCAGCAATTAAAGCAGTCCTGGTCTCTAGTGTCCTAAGAAATACACACGTGTATTTATTGTGGGGAATTGGAAGATTAAAATTCTCGGACTAAAATTAAGGTGAGTAGATTATGATAATTAATTTAATCAAACCAATATTTGAGAGTACACTACTTTATTTAAGCATAAGTTTGTTGGGTATGATTGATTCCACTAAGTCCAAAGCTTTAAATATGTGCGTTGATTCCAATGTGCAAAAGCAGATTGTCCTATTATGAGAAATGCTCAATGAGTTGTACAATAGCCTATAATCTACGAGATAGATCAACTTCAACTTTACAAGAATTAATGTCTCATAAACTTTCTCTTGGAGGAAGTATGTCCGAACACATTCATACTTCAAGCCTCATCCTAGAGGTGCAATAGATCTCCACCCGACAAGTCATGAAGTAAGGGGTATTTGTAGGCAATTAAAATTTTATCCATAAGAAATTGAATTTAATCTCAAATTAAATATATTTTGGCCCAAATAAATATTATGGGCTAATAAATATTGACTTAGTTATTTAAATCTAATTAAAAGGTCCAACATTATTGGGCTATCCCATTTAATTGGGCTACAAGTAATGAGCTCACTTCGTTAAGCCCAAGATATTATCTTCCTAGAGGCCTAGTTTGGTTCCATGTGTCAAATGATGTGTCACGCCAAGTCAAACAAAAATAACCAATAGGATCGTGCCACATGTCAAAATGACAAGGCATGCCAAGCCAAATTAAAAGGCCAACGAAATCGCGCCACGTGTGCAAGTGACATGTTCTGGCCAATCAAATGCGGTCTTGTCAATTTTCAATTTGATTGGTCGAAAAGAGTTTGTTCTTATCATAACTC
Source organism: Nicotiana knightiana (assembly GCA_005239525.1). NCBI lineage: Eukaryota > Viridiplantae > Streptophyta > Magnoliopsida > Solanales > Solanaceae > Nicotiana > Nicotiana knightiana. Next base: position 63,627 of record ML401790.1, read on the forward strand.
TTCACTCTTATACCTATAAATAGGGGTCTTCATAACCCAGAAAAGACATCAGAAGTTATATCAAGATGCAAGAGAGAGCTTGTGGATCAAACGCCGCAAATTTTCCTATAAGTTTCAAGATTCAAGCAATCAAGCTCAAGAATGAAGAACAAATCAAGTTCAAGATCAAGAACGAATAACAAATCAAGGTCAAGTTCCATCAATCAATCTAAAGCTCAAGAACAAGATCATCGTTCGTGGGGACAACTACATATTCAAGATCAAGTTCAAAGGCCCTTGAATTTATTTACTATTGAAAAGAAGAATCAGAGGATTCATAGAGATTTTACACTCATATTATTTTAAATCAAATACTACGATTGTTGGAATATTTTTCGGTCTTGATTATATTTTGTCGACGCAATTTATTGTCTACAGTCAACTTTAGTGCCATATCCAGATTGTGACACTGCTTTTAGTTCCTTATAATGGGTGGAATTTGATTCTTGTAATTGACTATTCCAATTGTAAGATGTAATTTTCTCAACAAACCAATATCTTAAAGCAAATGACTAATTAAGGCAGGTTGCATCCAAGCACATCAATAACAATTTCGTTCATTTTGTCCATATTAAACAAATGACATATTTGTATTGGTGGAAAATAAATAATACACATGGAATTACATTTGGAAGACAGTGCATGATACGTGGAACAATGAGAAGATGACAACTGAAATATTACAATCAAAAAATTTACGAGTTACAAGATGTACGAGCAAATCACTCACGAGACGAAAGGACGCCTATGCTCGAGCCTAAATTAGTCGATGAGGAGACACGGGCAAAATGAATCAAGACAGTTTAAAGGGGAAGATTCATGAACCTTCAATTAATGAGGAGGAGGAATCAGCATCGTTATTAAAAAATCTTCATGAACAGTTACGATTACCAATTATAACGGACCATTAATGCCATTAAAGCACATAATGATTCAGCCATGAATGGAGGGAAACGTTATATTTGTAAACCTCTATATAAGGGAAGAGAGTTTCACTTGTAAAGACACGTTCTGACCTATATTGGAATACAATTACTTTCTTTTACTTTCAATCAATCATTTCAATATCTTTTTGTCAATTTTCTTTCCTTTCAAGCAATTTATTGAGAAATTAAGGAATTCCTTGGTTATCGGTAACCTGAGTTCTTCTAAAAATAGGCTTTGTCTAAAAAATCTTACTTTTTGGTTAAACAAATTGGTTTCGTTACAGGGAATCTGATAATCTTTTTACTTTCCAAATTCTTCTTTTTCATAACCAAATCATGTCAACTATCAATGACAACAACCAACAGGTAGGAGGATCTCCAGTTCCCTCACCCCAGGAATCTCCACGCAATTCTCGAAAAGGAACACCTGAAAGATCTGCATCTCACACAAATGAACAACATGGAGATGAGCAGACCGTTGAGCAAGATGCCATTATAAATTGATCGCTGAACATGTGAACAATGCTCACCAAGCTTTTGTGAAGGGATTACCGAGTGTACCACCAACTCCTCCACCAAATAATACTGCAACTCTGGAAAATCCACGCTCGGGGCTTGCTAATTTAGGAAGTGGGGGAACTCCCAACGAGTCACATGATGGGAGACCAGGTACACCAAATAATTCTAATTTACAAAATTTTCTAGTAATTTTGCAGAAACAGATGAAAGAACAAAATGACAGCATCGAACAAATACATGGCGTACCACCTGTGATTAAGGGAGTGGATATAGACAAATATTTGCAACAACCTTAGAAGCCAAGCGCAGCTATTGCCCATTCCTAAGAAGTTCAAAATTCCTGACATCCCAAAATATGACGGAACAATTGATCCACGTGATTATGTAACTACATTTACAACAGGTGTAAAAAGCAATGATTTGACCAAGCAAGAAATAGAGTCGGTTTTGGTCAAAACAATTGTAGAAACACTCACGAATGGGACGTTAACATGGTATTCTCTTTTACCCAAAAATTCTATTGATTCTTTTGCTGAGCTTCTAGATTTATTTATAAAAGCACATTCGGGAGCTCAAAAAGTCAGAAAAAGAGTGGAGGATATCTTCAAAGTAAAACAAGGAGATGCTGAGCTGCGCAGGGAATTTGTGGATAGATTCCAATGTGAAAGAATGATGCTTCCACGAGTGCCTGATAATTGGGCAGCCATGGCGTTTGCAAGTAATCTGAATGAAAAGAGTTCAGAAGCCACAAGAAGACTCAAGGAAAGTATGTGAGAATTCCCTGCAACAACATGGAACGATGTATATAACAAATATAGCACCAAACTGTGGATTGAAGAAGACATCGTTGCACAGTCAAGGGTTGATGAGAGGACAAATTCAAGACGGTTAGAATCTGAAAAGAGGTCCGGTAAAAATAGATATGAGCCTTATATGAGACCCGCAGGGCGAGACTCACAGTCCAAGCCAGAAAATATACGTTCTGACCATAGATCGAGGAACAGAGATGCAGGGTCATCATCATCTAGGTTCAGAAAAGTACTAGATGATGTGATAGGGATACCAACGGAACGCAAGTATTCGAGATTACAGTTTCAATATTATCACGTCCGAGTTGGTAGCTGTTCTAAAGAGTATCGGAGACAAGGTGCGGTGGCCGAAGGAAATGAGATCAAATCCAAACAAAAGAAATCCAGATTTCTGGTGCGAGTTTCATAATGACCATGGCCATAAAACAGCCGATTGTAGATTATTACAAGGTGAAGTAGAGCACTTGTTAAAACAGAGATATTTAACAGACTTGTTCAACGAGAAAGGTAAACAATCTTACATGAAATATAGACAAGAACCTCCAAAACCTCCATCTCCAAAGAGGACAGTAAACGTGATAAACGGGGGTGAAAAATTCAACGGTGTAACATACACAGCTGCGAAAAAGGCGTCCAAATTCACAGTAACCCATGGGTAGTGAGTTCGTCAAGTTTTGGAGGAAGATAGTATAACGTTTGATGATACAGATGCAGATGGCTTGATGATTCCCCAGAATGATGCTCTAGTAATATCTTTACTTATATATGATACTAATGCAAAACGAGTTTTGATTAATCCAGGTAGCTCTGTAAATATTATTCTTCTGCGAGTGGTGAACGAAATGCAAATTGGCAATAAGATGGTACCAAAAGCACGTTCCTTATATGGATTCGACAATTCGACCGTCATTACGAAAGGGGAAATAGTGCTAACCACATCTGCAGAAGGAGTCATCAAAGATACAAAATTTCAAGTAATAGATATGCACATGGCCTATAATGTGATTCTTGGGAGGCCTTGGATTCATGACATGGATGTTCTGCCGTCTACATTACATCAAGTTATTAAGTTTCCTTCGAAATGGGTAATTCAACAAATTTGAGGAGATCAACAAGTTTCTAAGAATATCAATTCAATGGTGGAATCACACAAAGAAATCATTGATACAAATGAGAATTTTGTGGAAGACGTGGTAAATCAAATCTCATCTGTAAATGCCTTGAGGCAAACAGATATGGATTCAAGACCGGATGTCATTCAAGAACCGGAGGAGAATGAAAACTTCAAAACAACAATTGAAGGGCTCGAAGTTGTTGTGCTATTCGAACAATCTCCAGATCGAAAAGTCTATATTGGAGCAAAGCTGAGCCCAGGAATGAGAGGTAAGTTAGTTGAATTTCTAAAAGCTAACACAGATTGTTTTTCTTGATCGCATTCAGATATGACAGGTATACCTCCAAAGGTGATGACTTATAAATTGAATGAAGATCCATCATACGTACATGTCAAGCAAAAGAAGAGGAAGCAAGGCTCTTTCAAAAATCAAGTGATTCAGGATGAGGTACAAAAACTCTTAAAAATCGGTTCAATACGAGAGGTAAAATATCCTAATTGGCTAGCTAATACTTTGGTAGTTCCAAAAAAGAATGGAAAATGTCGAGTTTGCATAGATTATACTGATCTAAATAAAGCTTGCCCAAAAGATTCATTCCCTTTACCGCATATAGATCAATTGATTGATTCTACCGCAGATCATGAATTGTTGAGTTTTCTAGATGCATATTCTGGTTATAATCAAATAAAGATGGATACTTTAGATGAAGAAAATACTTCGTTTATTATGGACATGGGGACTTATTGTTACAAAGGCATGCCTTTTGGTTTGAAAAATGCTAGGTTACCAAGATGTTTCAAGAACACCTGGGGAAGACTATGGAAGTATATATTGATGATATGCTAGTCAAATCTGCACGAGCAGAAGATCATTTTCAAAATCTTTCAAGTACCTTCGAGATCCTCCGCAACTATAATAAGAAATTAAACCTAGAAAAATGTGCCTTCGGTGTAGCTTCAGGTAAGTTTTTAGGTTTTCTTGTATCTAACAGAGGTATTGAAGTGAACCTTGCACAGATCAAAGCCATTGAAGAAATTCCCGATGTACTCACGAGTAAAAAAGAGGTACAAAGATTGACAGGGAGGATAGCAGCTTTGGGAAGATTTATTTCCATGTCTTCAGAGAAAAGTTTCAAATTCTTTTCAGTGATAAAAAAGCAAAATCAGTTCGAGTTGACTGAAAAATGCCAACAAGCCCTCAAAAATATAAAGGCATATTTGTCAAATCCTCCCTTGTTGGTTAAACCAAAAGATGGGGAGAGGTTGTTTGTTTATCTTGCAGTTTCAGAAATAGTTATATAAGTGGAGTTTTGGTACGAGAAGACAAAGGTAAACAATCTCCAATTTATTATGTCAGTAAATCTTTGTTGGATGTTGAGACTCGATATCCTAACTTAGAAAAACTTGCTTTAGCATTGATTATGGCGTCTAGAAAATTGAGACACTATTTTCAATGTCACCCTATTTCCATAGTAACTGCTTATCATCTAAGGAATATATTGCATAAATAAGAATTGTCGGAAAGATTAGCTAAGTGGGTAATAGAACAGTGAGTATGATATCATGTACCAACCTAGAACTACAATAAAATCACAAGTTTTAGCAGATTTTGTAGCGGATTTTAGTATAGAAATAGTTCCTGAAGAAGAAAAGAAACTACAAATATTCACCGGATCTAATCTAGGTACATGGACTCTATTTAATGTTGGCTCCTCAAAAGTTAAAGGAGCGGGTTTAGGTATTGTTTTAATTCTACATTCGGGAGAAAGTATAAGACAAGCAATTAAATGTTACCCTATTACTAACAATGAAGCAGGGTACGAGGCTGTAATTGCAGGGTTAGAAATAGCACGAGAACTCTCTATAGATCAAATCGTAATTAAAAGTGATTCTCATCTGGTAGTCAATCAGATGCAGGGGACTTACATAGCAAGAGAGGCACGAATGCAGCAATATTTGGAAAAGGCACGAGAATTGATAAGACAATTTCAATCATGGAAAATTGTGCAAATACATAGGGAAGAAAATACGGCAGCAGATGCACTAGCTAATCTATCATCAGTTACGGAAATAACAAATGCAGAAAATTCTATCATAATACATTTGTTTCATTCAGCACTGGACCAGGATCAAAATGAGGTAAGTTTCAAAAATCTAACTTGGGATTGGAGAAATGAACTTGTTAATTTTTTGCAGTATGGAACCATACCTGAAGACAAAAAAAAGTCTCAGTTGCTTCGATGAAAGGCTGCTTGTTACTGCTTAATTCTAGGAAATCCATATAGAAAAATGTTCGGGGGACCTTTAGCAAGATGCCTTGGACCTGCTCAAACAGAATATGTGATGAGAGAAGTACACGAGGGGCATTGTGGAAATCACACATAAGGAAGATCCTTGGTAAAAACTTTAATCAGAGCAGGACACTACTGGCCGAAAATGGAAGAAGATGCAGAAAATTTTATAGAAAAATGTGATAAATGCCAACGATATGGAAATAACATGCATCACCCAACAGAATTATTACACACGATTATTTCTCCGTGGACATTTATGGAGTGGGGAATGGATAATATGGGACCTTTGCCGCAAGCTAAAGGAAAGGTACGATTTTTTTAGTGTTAACAGATTATTTTTCCAAATGGGTAGAGGCAAGAGCTTTCAAACAGGTATGAGAAAAGGAAGTCATGGATTTTATTTGGAGAAATATTATATGCCGATTTGGAGTGCCAAAGGAAATCGTATGTGATAATGGCCCACATTTTATAGGCATGAAAGTTACAGAATTTTTTCAAAATTGGAAAATCAAACGAATAACTTCCTCACCTTATCATCCCGTTGCAAATAAACAAGCTAAGTCAACAAATAATATTATAGTTAATAATTTGAAGAGAATATTAGAGGAATCAAAAGGCAATTGGCCCGAGGTATTACCGGAAGTATTATGGGCTTATCGAACAACATCAAAAACAGGTATGGGAGAAACCCCATTTTCGCTAGTTTATGGTGATGAAGCCTTAATTCCAATTGCAATAGGTGAGATAAGCATGAGATTTACAAAGGCAACTGAGGAATCAAATAACGAAGAGATAAGAATGAATTTAGATCTACTTGAGCAAAGGAGAGAAGCAGTTATAATAAGAATGGTAGCTCAGAAGCAAATTATTGAACGATACTACAACAGAAAGGCTCATCTCAAATACTTCAAGATTGGGGACTTTGTTCTCAAAAAGGTATTTCAATCAACCAAAACAGTCGGAGCAGGAAAGTTGAATCCAAATTGGGAAGGTCCTTATAAAATTCAAGGTATTGTTGGGAAATGTGCTTATGAGTTGGAAAGTATGGAAGGCAAGGTACTACCTTCGAATTGGAATGATGTCCATTTGAAAAAATATTGCTTCTAATCAAAGGAAATACCCACGGTCAGGTATCGTTTAATTATGATTTTATTTTTTTCTGTCAAATTATACTAACAATTTTAGATAATAGGCAAAAAGCTAGCACATACCAAATGATGATACTAGACCTAAAAGACACGCGGGATACAAAATTATTCCCGGTATGGGTTACAACCTTTCTGATGGAAATTAAAAGGGTTAAACAGTCATCATCGAAAAATATAGCTACGAGTCCGGTATGTATTTTCCTTTTCAGGAAATGGACCACATGGAAGGAATAATCAAGTACTCGAGATTTCATACTTCAACGATTTAACACTTGGGGTACTATAGATATGAAGGCAAAGAAGACTGAAAGTCAAAGAAAACTAAAAGTCAGAATTCAAGCCTGGATCAACCCAAAAATCAAAAGTCAAGAGCCAATCAAGAGCCAAAAAACAAGCCTGAATCAAAAATCTATGTAATAAGCTTTGATAAAGTGTAAACTCGCGGATATAAGTTACAAGATCCTATGAGTACTTAGGTTAAGGGAAATGATTAGTCATGGATTGCAAGATATACCCTAGAATTTTTTAAAATCTGTTACAAGAAAAACAGTTATGAAAGAGTTATAGATTTTATACAAAAAGTTATTTGAATACTTGTAAAGTGTTATATAATTTGAAAGTCCAAAGCAAGAAACTTCCTCTAATTATTCACAAAACTTCTTCAAAGTATGTATTTTCCTACTTCTCTCATATACTTACACCAATATAAAGTTGAGACGTCTTCTTTATTAGTGTCGTTTATAAAAAGGCCCTCTTTTATAAAATTCGTGTCTATATCAAAATCACAAAATATTAAAGCATTTTTAAATGCAAGTCAACGAGTAAAACAAAAACTCATATTAAACGAAGGATCATATATTAAACTTGGCTAAAACTAAGTATATACTTAGTTAAAACCAAAATGTTTGATAAACAAACCCCAAAATGAACCAGGGGTAAAAACTAACCAACAATCCCAAAAAGTAAAAAAAAAAAGTCCCATCAAAAGTTCAAAAACAAACTAAGTTCTGAAAGAACACTAAGGGTCAGAATTCAATGTGGCATTATCAGCAGCAGGAGAGGCGGAATCCAATATGGCATCATCAGCAGCGGGAGAAGATTCAACTTGAGCAGAAAAGGCTTGAACACCAACTTCACTAGGAGTAAGTTCATCACATTCGGGAACGCCGACCTCAGGTAAGGAAAAGCTCTGACTTTGCTGAGTTTTTTCAATTGTTTCCTTAGACTTGGCGATCTAAGAATTCAAATCAAAGCCTTACTGGCTAGCCTCCATCAAAGTCTCGAGGCGGGTATTAAAAAAAGTCCAACTTACATCAACTGTCGATTTATATTCAAGAGCTTCATAATCTTTCTCCCACTGGTCAATTTCAGCCTTCAACTCTTCTTTCTCAATCAAAGAAGCATCATAAAAAGCCTTCAAAGGGGCGAGGGATCTCTCTAAGAACTGGACCTTATCATAAGAGGCACAAAGGTCTTCTTGAACCTGAGTGAGTGTTTGAACTAGCTCCTGGGTACAAGTCTCCTTCTGATTAAGGATTTCTTTCAAACCCGTTATCTCCTCGGTAGCTTTAGAAAGTTTATCTGCAAATGAATATTCAAGGATGTCTTTGTCTTTTCCAACTTGACTTGAAGAGGCTTTTCAATTGCCAATTCTGTCGTCATCACCCTTGCTTGTTGTTCCAAAGACTTCTTTATCCAATTGAAGACCTTCGTATTGTTCCTTCCAGTTGTCCGCCTCAGTACGATAATCATTGACTATCTGCTCGGTATGAACAATTCTCTTCATAAGCTCCGTGCCTATCAAGCTTATCTACAAAAGAAAATAAAGAAGAGATTGTCAACAGAAGTAAATAACCACGAAGAAAAAAAAAGGGAAAAAGCTAAGACTTGAACCTTCAAAGGTGAATGAACAATAGCATCCATCCATGTCAAGGAACTGTGGCTTTCCAACTTTGACTTCCCAATTGGGCCAAGTAGAGGTTTCAACCACATGTCGGCTTAACCAAATTTTTTCAACAGATTACCGCCTTCAAGGACTTCTATGGTAACCTTTTTCATCACTCTATTTCTACTAGAAGTATCAACTTCAACATGAGAAGTTTTAGAAACAGGGACAGTTGAGGAAGTGAAAGCATCCACGGGAGGAGCAGTAGCAACAACAACAGGAACGGTAGTCTGAAAACCAATGGGGACTGACACTGGATAAGAGGCAAGGGGTAATTCTTCATAAACGGGACCAAAATCTTCAATATCAAAACTGCGGGAAAACAACTGATCAGTAGAGTCACGGGGGGGAGCTTCATCTCTGCATCAGAACTCACTAAAGTAGCATTTTTAGGCTCATTTAAAGGAACTAAACTTGGAGGAGGGGTGGCTTCATCGTCTGAAATAACGTGCCTTCTAGCCCGAGGCATGCACTAAGGAACCCTCTGCTTGTTCCTCTTCACCTTCAGAGCCACGGGATCTGTCTACTTTTCTCTTCGATGAAGAACTTAAAATCCTTTCTTGAGCAAGGGACATAGAGAGTCTTGAAGAAGTAATAGATGCGGGACTGACACCTCGAATGGGAAACCCTAGTAGAGGAGAAAAGTTAGTAACTCCTAAATAAATACAAAGGAAGGAGGAAAATTAAAAAGAAGGATACCGTGCGTTTTAACTTTCCATCCTAACCTGTGACAAAGGTATTTCCAAGACCTTCCCTCCATGGGAGCAACCGACATTAATTTCTCTACCCAAGCACGGAAGTTAGGTATCTCCTCAAAAACATCCATAGTTTCTAAAAAGGAATAAACAACCACGAGATTGTAAGTTTTTCTTCCTTCATAAAAGAAGAAGAGAGAGATAAAAAAAAACTTACGTGCAAAATTCCAATTTTCTGGAAAGGGCATATTCTCCTCACCCACCAAAGCACTTGTGGGAGTAGCAACGAAACGGGCATACCATCCACGATCTTTGTCATCTTCAGGGCTAACCAGTACCCTTTTGCTTCTGGCCACGAGAGTAAAGACCCCTGAACGAAATAATTTAGGGGAATAAAGATGAAGCAAGTGTTGAAAGGTGAAAGGTAAGGAAGCCAAATTGGATATATATCGAAGACATGCAACAGCCCTCCAGATGATAGGACCAATCTGTCCTAAGCAAACATTAAATAAACGACAAAATTCTATAATCACTGGTCAATATATGGTCTAAAACCTAAGGTAAAAGTATATGTGTAAATAAAGAAATAACCAGCCTAATACGAAGTTATCCTTTATTTTGAACCGGGAACTAAAACTGGAAAATCAGATTTCCAGTAGCATTCTCTTCGAACAAAGAGAAATCAAACCATTAGTAATTTGGGAAGGATAAATATCAGTACGGATGGGAAGCTAAAGAAGTAAATTTGTTCCTAATCGATTCACGATCAGAGGAGAAAGGAAATTCTTGAGGAACGAATTCATCAATCGTTGGTTCATGAATGGGTTCACTTGATTCTCTATTTCTGGCAGAAGACCTATGGGTTGAAGAAGCCCTAGTCCTAGAAGAAGAAGGAGTAACAATGTTGGTTTGAGAAGTAGAACCACGAATGGACAAAGATTCTAAACTACGCAGTCTACCACCTCTTATACTCCTAATAGGAGCAGATGAATAGGGAAGTTCATCAACAATTACTACTTTGCGAGGATCGGGATTTGATGAAGACATAGTTGTATAAGGAACTAATAAAGTAATACGTACTGAAGAACAAGAGCGAGTGAAGAAGAAGAACATTGTAGGATGAAGGTTACGTGAAATTGAAGGCACAAGAGGTATTTATAAAATGAAGCAATCGTCATATAAAGTAAGTCATGATGAAACGTCATAATTAAACAGTCACTTCGTGACTGACGCAGCTGCAGGAAAGCCCTAAAAGCGTTGAGGAGTCACAGATCCAATCATCGATGGCCACGTGGCACATGCATTAAATATAAGTGACATATGACGCGTTGGTTCTGAATAAAACGCAATGATGCTTGGGAAACGGCAGCAAGAAATTCCCCCCATAAATACATACCACTTCCCAAATATTCAACTGCAGAATATTCGGCAAGTGGGAAGACCATCTGTATTGGTGGAAAATAAATAATACACATGGAATTATATTTGGTTGACAGAGCATGATACGTGGAATAAATAGAAGATGACAACTAGAATATTACAATCAAAAGATGTACGAGTTACAAGAGGTACGAGAAAATCACTCACGAGACGAAAGGACGCCTATGCTCGAGCCTAAATTAGTCGATGAAGAGACACAGGCGAAATGAATCAAGACAGTAAAAGGGGAAGATTCATGAACCTTCAATTAATGAGGAGGAGGAGGAGGAATCTTTACAGAATCTTCATAAACAGTTAGGATTACCAATTATAACGGACCATTAATACCATTAAAGCTCATAATGATTCAGCCATGAATGGAGGAAATGGTATATTTGTAAATCTCTATATAAATGAAGAGAATTTCACTTGTAAAGACACGTTCTAACTTATATTAGAATACAATTACTTTCTTTTGCTTTCAATCAATCATTTCAACTTTGGTTATCAGTAACCCGAGTTCTTCTAAAAATAGGCTTCGACTAAAAATCTTACTTTTTTGGTTAAACAATATTGTTTCCAAAACCTTTTTCCTTTCATCCATCCAACAAAATTTTCTTATGAAACTAACAGACTCTCTTCTAATTTTTGGAGACTCAAAGACGAACACAAAAAAAGAACTAAGTTCCTTAAGATTGTTGGTAATCTGTATTCGAAATCAGCAAATCATAGAAGTAAAGAAATATTAGTTCAATGAAACAAAACATAAAATAATTTTCGAGCACACAAGCTGCTTGTGCATCCTTAAGGAATTTAATCCCCTCACTGTTGCCCAAGGTAATGAATTAGTTCCTCCCAGGATACAATGGAAATTTTTTTTCTTTAATACTGACAATGAAAATTACAGAACTTCAGCGAACTCAACAAACGGAGCAAATCAGACTTGACACTTTGTTTATTTGAAAAAATAATGCAACAATGTAGAAAAGAGGGGAGAAGTTTTTAGATTTTTCATATTTGAAAAATGAGGCCAAGCCTCTAAATTTACAGACAAAGAAAGAGTGAGATGAAGAGGTGCAATATAAGAGGTGCCTCTTCCATTTCTCATTCACACATTTTAATAAAAATCCAATAAAAATTAGGTTGGATAATGAATTTCTTAAAAACGGGTCAAATATGAATAAGAACTATATGATCCACTTGGAAAATGGATAACCAATGGATAACTAACGAGTTTAACTTTTACATTTGTAAAGACTCAAATTAGGGGTTCCTCAAGTTTGGGAGACTATGAATTCTCCCAAAGTGATCATATTCAAGAACTCATGGATATTGTGGATATCCATATTATTCGCCAGTTAATTCATTTTCTATCTGTATTAAATATGGATTGGATCAAATAATTTATCCGTTTTTGCATTACCCTTTTTCGACCGGCCCATATTCGATCTGACTCCTCTGTATGCCACCCATACTAGTCATCAAAGTCTTTTCAAGGTATCAACTATGTTTAAGAAGGCCATAGCTAAATATAAATAAGCTCTCATTTCCCACAAATTACTACTAATGTTTTGACTGTAGAAACCATGGCCAATTACTATTATATTAGCTATCATTCTTTGGGCCATCCTGAAATCTCATACTCCAGGTTCTTAATGGCATCAGAAAAAGTAGTTGGATACTTTACATCTTAAACAATGCGACTTATAGATCAAGTAATCATTGAATGATGATATTAGTATGTGTCCCAAGCCTAATATCTTTCATAAACAGAAATATACCAGTGTATTATTAATCATTTAGAGCCTAATAACTATAATCTTTCTAATTATCATTTGTAGTTACTATTCAATTATTATTAACTTGTGTCACTTATATTCAAACTTGCAACGAATACAATTTGTGTCAATTGTATTTGTTCCCCCCACGAATACAACTATGTATTAATTGTATTTGTTCGTGCAACGAATACAACTAAGGCTAAATATAGAAATACAGGAAAAAGTTGTTATTGTTGAGAATCGAACTCAAAACTTTCGTTAACTAAACATGCACTCTAACCAACTAACTTATGAGAGCTTATTGCTCTCTTGTTTCAGTTCAAAATAATTAATCTCTTATTTCACGAATTTGCTATAAGATTCTAATCAAATATAGCTATGAATGGTAAATTTGCTGAAAGTACAGCTAAAAATAGTGAATGCAGTGTAAATGTTTGATGCATCACTTAATTAGTCCATCATTAAACTAGTTTTCAATCCAAAATTTGTTTCATAAGTTATTACATACTCCATATGAATATATGCTAAGAGTCCGTTGGGTCAAGCTGCCAAAAATAACTTATTTTGAAAAGTAATTTTTTCATAAGTGCTTTTTCCAAAAGTGCTTTTGAAAATAAATAGCTTGTGTTTGACCAATTCATTTAAAAAGTACTTTTTGCAACATTTGGTAAACAAATTGTGTTTGACCAATCTTTCAAAAAAGTACATTTGAGTGTCAAATTACCAAAAAAGATAGTGTCAATGTCTTATAATTATTTTAAAGAGAAAAATGAACCTAAATATTTATCGTAAGAAAAAATTATTATTTTTATTTTATTTAATTAAAATAAAGTACACATACATATTAATGATTTAAATCAATATAACATATATAGTATACCAAAGCACATAACATTATCTAGTATAATTACTTATTGTCACTATTCAGTATGAATTAAAAGTCTATTCCACAAATTACAGTATATTGATAATCAACCATGAAATAATAAGTTAAGTCACTCACACATGATAGTATTTATCAATAATTTTATCTCTAATTTTATCACACAACGCCTCCATATTAGTAGAAGACATGCCATACATTTCTAAAGGAATACCAGAAGGTACATCTCCATCCTCAATCTCTGCATTAATGTCTTCATTAACATAATAGTTGAATTCCTTATCGGGAGAAGAATGTCATCGGATGAAATTATGTATAGCCATGATAGTTGTAACAAGATGATTATGAGTGTCAAACTTGAAATATGACATTGAGCGTAAACTAGAAATAATTTTAAATATATAAAAAATTATTATTTTCATAAAATAAAAAAAAGAAGAAGAAGTTAAGTATGTTTAAATTCAAATTCAAAAAGAGTAACTAATTATTAACAACACATAATGCATATTTTAATTTTTTTTTAAATTTAAATTAAAAAAGACTGCATACAATAGACCCTTGTGATCCGGCCATTCCACGGACCCCGCGCACAGTGGGAGCTTAGTGCACCTGGTTGTCCTTTTCAAACTAAAAAAAAACTAATTATACCTCACCTAACTAATATTGTCCTAAATTACCAAGTGACCTATTGTGAGAATGTCACTTGGCTTAATGTGGAGATTTTTTCTTCTTTTTTTCAAATTTTCACAAATTAGTTTTGATAATTGTTCTAATGATTCGAAAATAAATAGACTATAATAGAACATGATTATTTGTAGGAAAAATTGATAATCTAAAGAAGGATGTAGATAATTTGGAAAGTTACAAGACATTACACAAAGAAAAGTCAAAAAAAAAAAAAAATTAGAAAGCCACAATATATTCATACCTATGATATGCCTAATTTTAAAAGAATGGTAGAAACTAGAAACAAAAAAGAAAAGACAAAACTTAAACTACTAAGGAAAATTTGAAAAATATAAATTTATGGTGAGAATAGTTTTGTCTTGAATAAATCAATTTTCTGCTTCAGCTTCTTGGAATAAGTTAGAATTTCCTTTTTTTTTCCCAAAAGCATAAAAACTACTTCTGCTGCTGGCTAAAAGTACTTATCCATTCTGGCCAAATAGCTTAAATTTTTTCAAAAGTATTTTTTTAGAAAGAAAAAAATACTTTTGACCTAAGGCTGGCAGGTGGGCCGGACCTGACCCGGGACCGAACCGGGCCCGCGGCCCATGTGGACTTGTGGGCTAACGGGCCTGCCCGTGGCGGGTCCGGTCTAGACGGGCCTGTGAGCCCATATGGGGTGAGCCTAGGGGGAGGGACCGTGAGCCCAGGCCCGTTTAGCCCAGGACCGGTAGGCGGGCCTGGACCGGTTCAAACGGGCCTTACGGGCCCAAGCTATTTTTTTAAAAAAATTATTTAAAAAATGGCCAACGGTCAGAATTTTAAAATCTAGCCGTTGGCCCTTTAATTTTAGCCGTTTGGCTTTTTTAAAAAATAGCTATTTGGCCCCCAAACTTTATTTTAACCTCAAACTTTTTATAATTATACTTTTTCCCTATTCTCAACTATAAATACCCCCTCATTCTTTCATTTTTACTCACAAAATCATCAATCTCTCTCTAATGTTCTTCTATAATTGCTTACTTTATTATTGAAATTTGTGAAAAATTATGAAGTTGGTGAATTAAAGTATTCAAGTCTTAAACATTATACAATTTTCAAGAAGTTGTTCGTCAATTCGGTAAACTCGTTCCAACTCTTAAGTTTTAATATTATAGTTTTGTT